>BMAC01000076.1:1041710-1058842 GCA_014905375.1 Phtheirospermum japonicum
ACACACACACAATTCAACTGGCCTCTACTTTAAAGTAATTATTTTATATTAGAACAATATTCTACTACTTACCAATGCCACTAAATGATTGACAGATTTCTAAATAACATTCTTTATGTAGATCAGTTATTTATAATATGTAATGTATTTGAGAGGGCTTCTTTCATATTTTTTTTATCACTATTTTAAGTTATATGAATCAGCTTACTATTAGTTTGGAGGAATAAAAATAATGAACACGGAAATTTGTGACCCTAAAACACAATATTCACATAAGTTATTTAGAAATAAACTTTTAGGCACTAAATAATAGTTGGTTTCCATATTAATAATATTTAATAACATCATTTTTAATTAAATGCGCCCTTAAATACATTTATGTAATGAGTTATCTATAGCAATTACTTAACATATAAAATGTTATCAGTAAATAGAATAAAAGAAAATTATGTATGTGTCGAAAATTGTGTAGCCTATTAATTCCTAAACGCATCCCACTTGATTTCAAATATAAATTAGATACAATATATAAATCATAGTTTCACAATACTATAAGTTATCTATAAATATATAGTTTTTAAAATATGAAATCCTTTTCTTTTTAAACCGTTTTCGAAACCTTTTGAATTAATGTCAGCAATATTTGAAAAAAATCTTAACGAAATTAGTGGCATTGGTATTGTAACTGATTTTCTAAACACGATCAAGTGTTCAGAAATCCCCAATTATATTTTGTAGTTAAGAATTGGACTTCCGGTTATGTTAATTCGAAACATGGATCAAGTTTCAAGACTATGTAATGGTACTAGATTAGTTGTTACCCAATTTGGATATCGCATTATTGAAGTAAAGATTTGTTCAGGAACTAATGTTGGGACGAAGATTTACATCCCACATATGGCATTGAGCCCTTCGGACAATAGGGTTCTGTTCAAATCTCAAAGGAGACAGTTTCAACTTATTTTTGGTTTCGTAATGACTATAAATAAGAGTTAGGATCAAACTCTCTCAAACGTGGGTTTGTATTCGCCAAGACCAGTTTTTAGCCACGACCAACTCTACGTCACAATCTCCCGAGTCAAGAATCACAAAAGAATAAAAATTCTAAGTTGTGACGATAATGATAATATTATTAATAAGACAAAAAACGTTGTTTGCAAGGGAGTTTTCCAAAATCTCAAGTGAAGAATTTGAATATGTTGTATAATTAAGTAAATTTCTTGTTATGTTTACTGGATATGCCCGCGTAAGCGTGGGTATCCAAATTAGTAGTGTATAATATTAGTAGTTATATGTTAAAAAGATCTAATTAAATCTAGTACAAATTATTTTTTTCACCAATAGGGTATTTTCTTGAGTACACTATTCAGTACGATTGACCTTTCAACCGTAATTATAATTTATTACCTAAGATAAGTAATGTAAGCCATACATATATTCAAGTAAGAAGATATATGTTCATTGGATGTGATCAACCATCATATATTACAAGTTCAAACATGTTTATGGAATTTGATTCATCAATTACAAGGCAACCATAGGCCAACATAAGTTAGTCCAACAAGTCAAGTATATGCTCACCAAAATCAACCATAAGTAAACTTATAATATATTCACAGAAGTCTAATTAAACCGACACATATATTATTATCATGACACGACAAAAACCATAAATCAACCCATACATTCACCAAGTTTATAATATCCCAAACCACATAACAATTCAAAAACTAAAATTAATGATTTGATATTATTGACCAAAGCTATTATGGCTTCCTCGGATATATGTCGGGATTGGTCCCGCCCTCATATCCGTGATTTAATTTTAACATTACATGATAGTACAACGCAGAAGAAAGACCACAATAATAGCGTAGTCAAGTAGCCCAAAAATAGTACAACGAACAAGGAAGACATTTGTGGTGCAAACTAGCATCAAAACCATCTTTTGACATCTCCATGTCTAAAATCAATAAAATTAGCTTTGCAAACATAAGATTTACAAAAATTACATGATATCAGAACAAGAAATAAGTAGAAATTAAAATGTACAAAAATAAACTTCAACAACGCATAAAAAAAACATTTTATACAAACAAAAGTCAAATAGAAAGTAATCTTTACAAAATCAATGCTCACTAACATCAATGATAATAAAAGTTATTACACAAACCACATGATCTTAAAGTGAAGCAAAAACCAAATAGAGAATAAGTTTACAAGGAAATAAAATATCGTTGCATGAGTGAACAAGCAAATGACTTATCAGGAAATAAAAATAGATTGAAATCGAAAAAGATTAAAACTGAAAAATTGATAGAAAACAAACCTATAAAAAAAGCATGTCAGCAGATTAATTGGTTAAAGATAATAGAAGTAGATCGAAAAAAAGGCATGGCTTGATTCAATTTGCAGATAGAAAAAATAGTTGAAGGATGAAAGTGGTGATAGAGGGGCGATTGGGTACCTACAAACCTTAGATTTGTTGTGGAAACGAAAAATGGAAAAAATTATTATTTATACCTAGGCTAAAAATTCCCGAAATGTAACATTTTAACACAAACTATTAGAAACTGACAACTCAGCATCCGGACCTACCGAAGCAATGGCTGATTGACACATAGGCTAGGGTGTCAACAACATTAACAAATAGGGTGGATGTACAATTTCTTGGAGAGGACTAGTAATGAGATATCTCAATAAGTAATGTCATTATGAGGAATGAAAAGTGTCGACACATTATAAAAGAATAGCGTTACGAATGATTATTGATAATAAGAATATTGAATCATTCCAAAAAGGATATATATATATATATATATATATATATATATATATATATATATATAGATTAGGATCATGTGAGAACCAAATCCCTGTGTGGGAACTTTAGGAACCGCTATATTACATTATATGTGATGCTAATTTAAATAACCCAAAATGCTATTTATATTTTCACATTGCTATTTTTTATGTTCCCTTAATTTTTACTATTATTTTATTAGCATGTACATAATTCATAAATAGCATCACATCCTATGTAATATAGCAGGTTTCTAGTTCCCACACAGGGATTGGTTCCCATGTGAACCCACCCACACACACACCCACACACCACACACACACACACACACACACACAATATATATATATATATATATATATATATATATATATATATATATATATATATATAGTATAGTATATACTATAATATATATATATATAAGCCCTCATAATGAAAATAGTAATATGTGAGTTTAATGAAGAATTGGATTGGAACTAACATAGAGATTGCAAATATATTATGGGGAATGCATCAACTTAACATAAGGATGTTATTGTAAAATAAATTCATACATTGTACTCTTTTCCTTGATTATGGTTTTTATAGCAAAAGGGTTTTTCTAAATAAGGTTTTTAATGAAGTAGTCTTATCACAACTAATACAAAATCTACATAAGAGATTTTTTTGCATGTATTTCGATGAACTGAGAACATGAGTCTGAAAGTACTAATTGCATGTAAGCATTCAATATGATACACTACTATCTTACGTGATGAATACGAGATATTTGAAAATTCTTACTCATGAGAAACTAAATGAAGAGTATCGACTAAATCTATAGGATACTCGTATCAACCTTGAAAGGATTTTGAGATGCCCGAAGTATATTTATAAAATAAACATCTCTTAATTGAAGTTTTGTCCCAATGAGCTTTCATAGTATGTTTTTTAACGAGATAACTAAAGACGTATATTAACATGAATAATGTATTTTTTTTCTTTCATTAGGATTTTTCCTGATAAGGTTTTAGGCATATTCATGATATGATGAGAATTACAAAAGAAATCAATACAATTTCTCATATATATGAAATCAGAAGGAGTAGTTGTACTCTCTTTCCTTCGATCAATTTTTTCCAAAGTGTTTTCCTAACAAAATTTTAATGAGGAATATATGATATTCCTATAAAAATGATCAATATGATATGAGGAGTAGCAACTTTACGCTTCCACATTATTTAGATTTCGCCCCAAAGAGTTTTTTTTAGCATTATATTATCGACACGAGTTCTACTACAAACAGTTTGTAATTTGCCCTTTGAGTTTTTTTCCAACTATTTACGATATACTTAGGTAAATAGTTATTTAAGGGAAAGTGCTATAAATGACCACCACACTTTACTATTCATGAATAGTATATACTAGTTTAACACCCGTGTATTACACGAGATTTATAAAAAAACTAAATATAAAAAATATTTGTGAAAATTACAAAGTTCTAAATTTAAAATAAAAAATTGAAAGGATATGTTATCAACCCGTGCCCTGTTCAATTTGTTAATTATTATAATATAAATTGATAGTATATCTTAATATTTAGATTAAATTCGTTAATAATTATATTTACATACTTATAAAAATTTAAAAGATATCACATTTCCAACCCGTCACTAATCTATATTAACTCATTTTTTTTTTTTGTTTAGATTAATTTTGTTAATAATTATAGTTACATACATTGAAAAATTCAAAAGGTGTAGTACTCTCAAGCCTTCTCGCATCGTGTTATTCTCTAGTAAATATTAATTAATTATTATTATTATGTAATTTTTTTTATATTTAGATTGAGTTTATTACTAATATTTAGTTACATACTCCAACTATTGAAAATATATCATAATTTATCTGTACAAAATATTAAATTATTTCAAATTTTATTATAAATAATTATTTTTTAAATTATTTTCATAAATAAGTTTTTTTTTTTTTAAAATAAAATTATTTCACATGTTATTTGTCTTTTTTAAAATAATTAATTTAGATTTTTTTTTCTACTAATTGTATATGACTTGTTTATATTATTATATTAAGGGCATAAAAGAAATTAATGAATTAGACAAAATATAAATATAAAAAAAAACTATTAAATTAGGCTAAATATAATAAAAAGAAAATATTAAATTAGGTATGTATTAGGCTCGAATGACACATAAGCAAGCGAAGCACCTAATTTTTTTATTATCCAAGCGAAGCAAACATATAGATTAGGATATGAGGATTTTGCATTAATATATATTTGTTTAACACCTACATTACACGGGACTTATCAAAAGATAAATATAAAAAATATTTGTGATAATTACTAAATCTTAAATCTAAAATAAAAAAAATTAAAATAATGTATTCTCAACCCGTAGCTTGTACATGTCTAATCTATTTATCAATTATTATAAATATTAAATAATTTTGTATTTATTTTTGAAATTAAATTCATTAATAATCTTAGTTACATATTTACAAAAATTCAAAAGGCGTCACATTCTAAACCCGTATATAATATCTATTTTATTAATTATTATTATTAAATTATTTTATATATTAATGTTTGGAATAAATTCGTTAATAATTATTAGTTACATACTTTGGAATATTTAAAAGATGTCATACTCTCAACCCGTGTCGCTTGTACCGATGTCTAATCAGATTATTAGTATATAATTTAATATTTTATGTTTAGATTGAATACATACTAATATTTAGTTACATACTTAGATTATATTGTAAATAACTCATATTTTACCTATAAGAATATTTGAAACTCCAAAAAAAAATTTATTTTAAATTCTATTATGAATCAAACTTATTTAATTATTTTCATAATAATTTTTTTTTGTAATGAAAATTATTCCATATGGTTTGTCTTTTAATTAAAATAACTAATTTAGATCTTATCTACTAATTATATATGACTTATTTATATTTTTATATTAAAAAAATTAAAGGAAAGTATTGAATAAGAAAAATATAATAAAAGAATTAAATTAGGTATGATACAAAAAAAGAAAAATTATTAAATTAGATAAATATTAGGTTCGGATGACACATAAGCAAACGAAATACTATAATTTTTTATTTGTCATACTAAACATACGAAACAAACACATAAATTAGGAAAATTTTGCATTAATATGTAGGTATGATATTTATTGTTAAATGTGAATGACTCCTTTAACCATAATAAAATAATAATAAAATAATGTAATTATAATTATACTATTAAGAATTTTCTTATAAATAGGGCTTACATGAACTTAAACCCTCACAATAATTTTTCCTATTTTCTTTTTTCAAAACAAAAATCTCTAAACGACGTTGTTTAGCGGCCTCCTTCCCGCCATGGTCACGCAGGTAGCTGAGCCACAGCCCTCTGCTTCCCAGCAATTGGGCCTCCGGACGGACGGACCCGACCCGATGACTGAAACCCCGCTCGACAGTGCCAAGACATTAATTTGCGCCCTCAATTTCCTCTCCCGCAACTTACCCTTGCCCCAGCACGTCTACGACACCGTTTTGTCTATGATCCAGGACGCCACCACTGACGCCAGTCATGACGTCCCCTCTGATGTTGATCGTGATGGAGAGGATGACAACGGAAACGAGGAGACTTCGCCGCCGAGGACGGTTAGTTGATTTGTGACTGATTTTTTTTTAACTTTCTTTTCAATTATGCGGGCATGTGTTTGTTTTTGTTTTTGTTTTTGGTTTTGTTTTCTTTTGTGAATCTGATTGTGGATGGTGAGTGAAGTTTGAGCTCTTGGATTGTCTTTCTTGCGTTTTCCTGTTTATTTTGTTAGGTGTTTGTCTTAGTGTGATTTTTTTGATTATCTTTTTTGTCTTTTACTTTTTGCCTATTTGATTAGCTTTTTCTTTGAAGTTCGAGACTACTTGAGATTGCCTTGGAGAAGTGGGCCATTTTCTCGTTTTTCTTTTAAAGTTGAGGCTATGGGGGTTACATTCAATTGTTTAAGTTTTTGAATTTTTTGCTTTCGTGATTGTGGAAATAGCACACTATTTATTCATTGGTTTTTATTAGATGCTGTTTTCTTTTTCATTTTAATCAGATTTTTCATAATCTTGTATGATATTGGGAGACTGGTAAGAATGAGGCAGCTTTCGTTGGTGTTAATTTGTTTGGAATTTTATTTATTTTATGAGAAAGGATTAGGCTGAGTTTTACAACAACGGTCAAGTATAGTTGTTTCTCTAAGAGGTAGATTGCAGCTTTTGGTTTACAGTAATCACTTTCTGTGTTCTTCTTTTGGATTTGGTGAGTAATTAGAGAACTGTGGTTCATGTTTGTATTTTTTTTTTTTTTCCTTTCACTGATAAAATCTCAGAATAAAAAAAAAGCACTGGTTCTGTTGTACCTAGTTACGATGAGTTAATTTTGCATTTTGAGTATATAAGACGAGGCTGATTTATATATGATGTGTTTTGGATAAATTTGATCTGTGAGATGTTTATTCCTCTTTTTGGATAT
Organism: Phtheirospermum japonicum; assembly: GCA_014905375.1. Taxonomy (NCBI): domain Eukaryota; kingdom Viridiplantae; phylum Streptophyta; class Magnoliopsida; order Lamiales; family Orobanchaceae; genus Phtheirospermum; species Phtheirospermum japonicum. The sequence goes on from BMAC01000076.1 coordinate 1,049,039, forward strand.
CTTAAATATTTCCATTTTGGGCAGGCTTGGCATGCAAGGCTGAAGCAACGAGCTTCAAGAGCCAAGAAACTGAGGTTCCAAGCTTTGAAAGCCGATGATCAAGAAGCTTACACGAAAATGGTTGAGGAGAGCAAGAACGAGAGATTGACGATGCTCCTGGGGAAAACTAATGATCTGCTCGTCCGATTGGGAGCGGCTGTTCAACGTGAAAAGGATGCCGCGCATGATGGTGTCGAGCCACCGGATGTTATAGACACAGACTTGCCTGCTGATACACCGACACAATCACTTCCTGATGAAGATGAAGAGGTTGATGGTGAATCTGATGATAAAGCAAAGGCGGGTGATTCGCTTGAAGGGCAGCGGAAGTATAATTCCGTTTTACACTCAATCCAGGAGAAGGTATTAATTATTATATGACTATTTGACTCTTTTTTTTTTAGTTTTCAACTCTCTCGATCTAACTTGAAAAGTATTATTGTAGGTGACAGAGCAACCAAGTATGCTTCAAGGTGGAGAGTTACGACCGTACCAACTAGAGGGGCTTCAATGGATGCTCTCGCTATTCAATAACAATCTGAACGGAATATTAGCCGATGAGATGGGTTTGGGGAAAACAATTCAGACCATATCTTTGATTGCCTATCTCATAGAGAACAAGGGTGTCAATGGGCCCCACCTGATTGTGGCCCCAAAAGCCGTCCTCCCGAATTGGGTTAATGAGTTTATGACTTGGGCTCCTAGGTATATGCATTGAAGACGTGAGTAGTTTGTGAATAAATAATTACTTAAGCATTAATTTTTAATTTTTATTTTTAATGTTTCAGCATTTCTGTTGTTCTCTACGATGGTCGGCTCGATGAAAGGAAGGCATTAAGAGAAGAATATTCTGGAGAAGGGAAATTCAATGTTTTGATTACCCATTATGATTTACTTATTAGAGACAAAGCATTTCTCAGGAAAATTCACTGGCTCTACCTGGTCATTGATGAAGGTCATCAACTAAATAATTATGACTCTGTTCTTTCACGGACTCTGGTTTCAGGGTAATGTCTCTAATATCTTTGGTCATTGTTTTTGTTCTCTTCTGATTAGAAACAACACTTGGGTATTCAGAAATTATTGCAAATTTGGGTATTTGGAAATTATTGCAAAATTTGGGTATTTGGAAAGTATTGCAAATTTATTATATTGATTATTGATTTTTGACAGTTATCGAATTCGGAGGAGGCTTCTTTTAACCGGTACCCCTATTCAGAACAACTTACAGGACCTGTGGTCCCTACTTAACCTCCTCCTTCCTAACATTTTCAACTCGGTCGAAAACTTCGAGGAGTGGTTTAATGCTCCCTTTGCCAACAAATTTGTTGTCAGCTTAACAGATGAAGAACAGCTGTTAGTCATTCGTCGCTTGCATCATGTAAATATCTTGGTTTTCTTTATGTACCCTTTTCTTTTATTTCAATATTATAATTTTTTAATCGGTTCATTTTTTATTTTTCTTAATCTTCTCTTTGTAAAATACGTTCCCAGGTCATAAGGCCATTTATATTGAGGAGGAAGAAAGATGAGGTCGAAAAGTTCTTACCTAGTAAAACTCAGGTCATACTAAAGTGTGATTTGTCCGCTTGGCAGAAAGTTTATTACCAGCAAGTCACCGAAAAGGGACGGGTCGGTTTGGCTCACAGTGAGTATATTGGAAAAAAAAAAAATATTAAATTGCAGAATAAAACCATAATAGCTTTATCAAGAAAAACAGAATTAAAAATAATAATAATAATGATAATGATAATTACAACAAAACTAAAAAAAATATTAAAAAGGATAAACTCTCTCTTATAACATGAATTTACAGGTGGCGGCAAATCAAAAAGCCTGATGAACTTGACAATGCAGCTCCGAAATTGCTGCAACCACCCGTACCTTTTTCTCCACGATCATTATATGCAGCGCAATGAGGATATAGTTAGGTCATCGGGAAAATTCGAGCTTCTCGATCGGTTACTCCCCAAACTCCATAGAGCGGGCCACAGATGCCTAATTTTCTCTCAGATGACTAAGCTCATGACCATACTTGGGGGATTATCTGGCGTTTAAAGGATATAAGTTTCTTAGACTCGACGGGTCCACAAACACCGGTGACAGGAGAGAATTGCTCAAGCAGTTTAATGCTCCCGACTCGCCGTACTTCATATTCCTGCTKAGCACTCGCGCCGGTGGGCTTGGGCTGAATTTGCAAACTGCTGACACTGTGATAATTTTCGACAGCGACTGGAACCCGCAGATGGACCAGCAGGCGGAGGATCGGGCCCATCGTATCGGGCAGAAGAGGGAGGTCCGGGTTTTTGTGCTCATCAGTGTTGGATCGGTTGAGGAGGTTATTTTGGAGAGAGCTAAGCAGAAAAAGGGGATCGATGCGAAGGTCATCCAGGCGGGGTTGTTCAATACAACTTCGACAGGTTTGCTGATTTCGATTAGGTTCATTTTTCCTGTTTTCAAGAAATGCAAGATTACAAAAAATCCCCTGAGATTTTATTTTGTCTTACATTTACCCCCTCGTAAGCAAAAAAAAAAAAAAAAAAAACCTTTATCATAAAAATATTACAGTTAGGCTGCGCTTGGATATTTTTTTTATTTTGAGTTTTCTTTCAATTTGGGTGTGTTTTTTTGCTTGAAAATATTTCAAAAGTTATATTTTTAACTCACTTTCATTTTTTTCCTCCCGCAAATCACTTCAATCTATTTTTTGAAATAAATTATTCAATCACCAATCATTATTTTACTAATTTTTTATATTAAATTAACTTTAATCATTACATTCCATCACATATTAAATTTATTTTTAAAATAAAATTTTCATCCTTCTTTCAAATTTTCTTTTATCACTATTTTCTCTCATTTCCAAAATTTCCAATAGACTGTCTATCACACTCCCTAAATCTCACTCCCTAAAATAATTATCTCTATTATTTCAGACTCTCTATTCCATTTTACTTTATCATTTTACTTTATCAAACTCCCTACTTATGTCAGCTCCCTACTTTAGGAACTCCCTATTCTAATTTTACTCCAACAAACTCCCTATTAATAAACTCTTTATCATACATTTATAGGGAGCCACTTTAAAAAATAATGATAATAATAATAATAGGGAGCAATGTTTGGCTCCCTACTTTTGGGGAGTTGAGTGGAAAAGAAGAGAGCTCCCTATTTTAGAGAGGATGTTTAGGGAGCCTTTTGGAGCAAATTTCATAGTTTTGCCTCCCTAAATTGGCTAAGGAGCCATTATAGGGAGGCTCTTGGAGTCAGTCTTAGCCCCTAAATTTTACACTGAACCAAACCTCAAGGGTATTTTTGTAATTATATATGTTTACATTTTTTTTTTTGGTAATTAGATCAAACCTCAAGACTACTTATCGTAATTATCCCTACAATAATCAAAGAGTTGTTAAAAAAAACCTTTGAGATGTTCAGTCTAATTACACACACAAAAGAGCTATTTTTAAAAAAATTACAACTACCTTCTTTTTAAAAGTCAATACAAATCTTAACGGGGTGTTTGTAATACATTAAGGAGGTACCGGTAATTTAAAAAGATAACTGATTTTCCCAGGGGCAGTTTTGCAATTTACCCTAGAAAATTCTTCTCTTCTTTTTTCTTGATTAAAAACAACATATTGATCCAATAAATCCATAACGAACAGCCGAAGAGGGGGAACTGTTGGACGAAATCATGCGTAAAGGCACGAGCGCCCTCGGAACGGACGTGCCGAGCGAACGAGAAATCAACCGCTTAGCAGCCCGATCGGACGAGGAATTCTGCCTGTTTGAGAAAATGGACGAGGAGAGGCGGCAGAGGGAGAACTACAGATCCCGTCTGATGGAAGAACACGAGGTGCCCGAGTGGGTGTACGCCGTTCCCGACATAAACGCTGGCAAGGGCAAACTGCACGACGACACAAATTGAATATCCGAATCGTATGGGTATGAGGATGAAGGTGGATATATATAATAAATGAGAATGGGGACAAGATGATATGAAATTCTACCATTGTCATCCCTAATCATAATTCATAGGTATATTAACTAATTATTTTATTTTTCCTCGAAATGGAAATATTTTATAACTCAGTAAATAATTACATAAGGTGCCAATGATAACAAAAATTTTCGAGTTTTAATAACTATATTTCAGCTTATTTGAATTTTATTTTGAGTCGAGTTCGAATGAGTCTTAATCGAGGTGAATACGAATCGAGTTTAAATACTTTGATATATTTATACATAATTTATGTTTTTTTTTTTAATTATCGAACTTGAGCCGAGCTTTGATTTCTATAACATAAAAATTTGTTCAAACTTGTTTGAAAACTTTAACAAACCGAGTTCATACGAGTTTTTAATTAACGAATTTGATAGAGCATAGTCCACTTTTAGAATAATCGACAATTGCCCCCAAACTTTTTTATCGAATAAATAGTCCTCATTTTCCAGGTTGATTTAAAAAAAAAAAAAAAAGACACTCTCTTGGCAAGTTTCTTTTAATAATAATAATAATTGCAGCGCAGATCTTTACGGAAAATTGATTTTTACGGGATCAAATTGCAATGTTGTCTAGTGGCCGTGGGGCAGCGGTATATTTTTGTTAATAACTTAATATATATGGAGAGAGATTATTGCGATTTTATACTGATGTGCGTGTACAAAATAATTACACCTAACACTAATAGTGCAAGGAATGTATATTAAGCATGGACGCTTATTATTGCTTTTTTGAGCATTCAACCCAGGGAATGTATATTAGGCATGGACGCTTATTATTGCTTTTTGAGCATTCAACCCAATTGTTAGAATATCGTTCATATTACACCCTATGGTTATTAGAACATTACGAGAATGATATATACATTCACTATGATGTTGATATATTGTATTTAGATATCATATGAAAAAAAAAAAAAAAAACTCCTAATTTATCCCTATTTTATTCTATTACAGAAATAACCGTTTGTAAAAAAAAATTGAAGTATGTGTTGCTGTAGTGTAATGTGTGAAAAACTCCTAATTTATCCCTATTTTATTCTATTACAGAAATAACCGTTTGTAAAAAAAAATTGAAGTATGTGTTGCTGTAGTGTAATGTGTGAAAATATGATGATATCATGTTATGAATAAACTTTTGTTGACTTAATAGTATCCAATCATTCGAAAAAAAAATTAGATTTATAGGAAAAAATTATTTTCCTATGATGTTGTAGTGTGTAAGATAGTTCATATGAAAGATTCCATATTCATCTCGTTCCAAAATCCTTTTTTCCTATAACTAAGATGGAAGCCAGCTTTGTTTATAGATAATAGATAGTTAGTTGACATGCATTCTATTTACACTACCGTACACTTTGTTTAATCTTATCGCTGCAATTCATTCACTATAATTATTTAACTTGTCATTTGTTACTCAAGAATTATCTACTTTTTTTCTTCAAAATACCTCGATAATATTTTAGTATATTTCTAGATAAAGTGTCTGGTACCTAACCTTTAATATGTAAATGTCAACCACTTCTCAGACGAATCAAATTATCCATGACAAAACTTCATAATTAATAATAAATTCTTAGTTATATTATTACGAATATCGTTAAATAGTTCAATAGTAGAGTTGACAATTTTTATATGAGAAATTTTGTGTTCAAGTGTTTTTGCCAACGAAAAAATTCGATATATATATAGTAATTTTGTAGAATTATGAAAAAAATATACTTTCGATTCGACTTAAATGCAGTTTTTATTAATTAAATTGTGATGCTTTTATAAAAAAAAAAAAAGGAAGAAAATGGTCTGAATACATAACAATTCAATAAAAGCGAAAACAGAAATACTAGCACTTCACAAGTAATCCCCGTTTAAGGAAACTTTTTGAAAAACTGCGTATAGGGATAGAATCTTCCTCTTCACCAATATCCGCCCAAGATGGTATAGAAGCGATACTCATAAGGTGAAGGACAAGAGAGAATTTTGTATCGTCAAGAGAGAATTTCTGAGATATGTTGCGCCGATGGAGAAACCTTATCCGAAGAACCCATGTCCACCTTACCAACATAACCCGTGCTCGAAGTTGTTGTTAACGCGGAAGGTGGCGGAGGTTCCTCGTAAAGTACAAGCTGTCGAGAAGTGTCACAAACACTCTCAACCGACCTGTATACGGTCAAATGGTTCTCCCCGCAAAGTTGCGCAATTTGTTGTTCACCATGGTCCGAACCGCTGGTTGTGGCAGGCTGTAGCGCTGGACGAGCGGCTCCATTGGTTCGGTTAGTCTTAAGATCATCTGTGGGGAGAGAGCCATAATGATCTTTCTCATCCAAAATGGACGAAGTAACAGGAGCAGTAGAGGATTTAAGAACAGGGTTCCCAGGGACGGGGGATATAGGATCAGACCTCGAAGGAAGCTCCACAGAAGGATGTGCCGGAGACTCCATGCAATCATCAAATTGTAACACATTAAAAGCGTTAGAGGTCGTTAAAGAGTTATCAATAGGATTTTTCACTGTCAAACGGTAATCCTTTTGTTGACGGCCTTGTCGATCAAGAGAATCAGAACATCGACGAGATCTTCTAGTGTTAATCATTTTCCAATCATCTCTATTAACGTTCTGAGAAACACAAGATTTAGAGGAAGGCAAGATCCAACGAGGTGCCCAACAGTTTGACAAAAGAGCAAATCAGGCAATTTCTCGTAACCTATAGAAATATATCCACAATAACCTTCACGCTCAATCATCACCATCTCATGCAAAGTGTTATTTAGGTTTAAATCGACCAAAACACGAACAAAATGTACAATAGAGCCATTAACCGAGCGTTTAACTTGTAAAGGTGTACCAACAACTCTAGCAATATTAAGAATAAAAGAGCGATCCCAATATTCAATTGGCAATTCATAAATACGAATCCAAACCTGAGACGACGCCAAGGGGATTTTATAGGGATTGAAGTCTAGAATCCATGGGAAAAGTCGAAAAGAATTTGAACCAACCTTCCAAGAAGTCTTAGCAAACGCACGTTCTCTATCGTCAGCCATAGAAAACAAAATGCTGAAAATCATTTGCCTAAGGAGACAAATCTCCATGGTCCGGTGATTCTCCAAGTCGCTTTCAAAGAAGTATTGAGTTCATCAAGCAAAAGAGGCTTCGACCCTTTGGGTTGAAGAAGACGGCCAATAAGGGATTCACGTAGCTCCGAAATGCGAGTTTTGTAGAGATTTTCGTCAATAATGATCGAGTAATAATTGCCCTTCTTGATCGGTGGAGTTGAGGCCCCCGAGGAGCCACCTGCCGCTGCACCAAACGACGGATGCGTAGTGAGGAAAATGGGTTGTAGGGTCAAACCCGGCTCACCCGGATGGCTTATCGGCTGTGGGCCATTGCTGCCGGGGGTTGGTTGGGTTGGACGAACATGGGGGAAGCCGCTGGAGGTCCAATAGCTGCCTGGTGTGTCGCGAGGTTGGTAAGAAATTCCAGATGGAATGAAGGGTTCGGAAGGGAACCAGAAATAGGCGCAGATGGGACAGGGTGAAGCGGCGTGTTATGAGTCCTTGCGTCTAACGTCGGCGTAGCAGCTACATTAGAGAAAGGCGGTTGAACGGACGCCGCATTCACCGGGGCCACGATACGAGATGAAGTTTTCGGCGCAAGCAAAGGGGTGGAGACCCAATACTGTGAGAGGTCCAAGGTTTAGGGGTAGCGCCGTTCAAAACCCTAGCCGCATCAAAGAAAAGACTAGTCACCACTAACGGAGGCGGCGCAACCGCAACTTATGAGGGTCGATCGATGACAGCAGCAGGTATTGTCGGAGACGCATATGCAGGGGCAAGGTTATCGGAGAGCGGAAAGGAGGGGATTGTGCCGCAAGAGAGAATACCCTAGCCGCCGGCAGAGATCTGAACGAGAGATCTGTAGGGGAGGGGGCAACGAGATGGACAGCGGAAGAACCGGGGTTGAAGGGTGGGGTACCCTGAACTGCGTGAATGAAAGCCGCACCAGTCAGAAGCCATGGATTGATCGCCGAAGTAGATACGCCTGGCCGAGAATGGGTTCGTCTGGAAGGGCTGGAGAACGTGCTGATACGGCTGATGGATAATGAAGTATCCACCAAAGGACATAGGAGAGACGCTGTGAACCCAGAAATGCCCGCTGCCAAGAATGGGATTGGCAGGAGGGGCTGTAGATGCTGCTGTGCGTGCGGCAGGAGAGAAAGCGGGGCAGCATCCATCGGTGGACGCGGTTGAGACGACGTGAACATAGCCGAACATCGGCTAGGTCGAAGAAAAACTCAAGGAGAGATGCAGTATAGTTAATTATTCTGTAAATTTATGAAAAAATCATACTCAATTTTGCTTTTTGTAATTTTGTAGATTTTCGAACAAATACTTTCGATTATGACCTAAATGGAATAAACTTCTCGGTACAATTTTTTTTATTCTGTAAATTTACGAAAAAAAAAAAGGTCAATTTTTATTATGTGCGGTGAATATGAATGTTGGCAAAACAGCCAATGTGTCCATCCAATCCGATTGAGGAGAAAGTATAAGCAGATGTCGTCAAAAGAGGCAGTTGCAATCCGATCGACAGATTCTTAGATTGCATCCCGTTGAAGATGAATATGCATATTATGTGCGATGGATATGTATGTTATGTGCGATGAATATTTAAACCACACACACATTCAACACAAAACATACACATTTAGCACATATAAAATCCGTATTTATCACATAATCACAGGCAGATCATCCATATTCATCGTACATAAAACAAGACACATATATTCACAGAACGGGAATACATATTCTCATACATAAAACAAGGAAAATATATACACAGATAGAGTATCAATATTCATCATACATAAAAAAAGACACATACAACATACATAACATACATATTCACCATATATATAAAATACAATTTCAAATCATCTCAATAAAAAAATCAATATTATATAATCATATTCAACACACACAATATATGTACTCATTGTATAATATATATATATTACACAAAATTAAAGGGAAAATCCTCATTTGATACACATTTTAAAACATAGTATCCCATATAATCCATTCAAATCTTATATTCCCATTTAAGTTATATTTATCCCATTACAACAAAAATTAATACGTGCCTTCTCAATTATGCCCATGCTTATKCATGGTAAGATGCCAAAATCACGATTCTCAAATCTACTCACTCCAYTCTTGATATTTCTGCAGAATCAACAATAACTTTCCTTCTTCAATTTTAATTAAAATTCATTCTTTCCTTCTTCAATTCATTCAATTACAATTCCTTTTGAAAGTACTTTCCTTGTTCAATTTATTCAATTACAATTCCGTCTTCAATTTGTTTTTCCTAACTTGTAGTATGTTGAGAAACTTATTATCTAATGTGTAATTCAAATTATAAAATGGGCATAACAATTATGGGGATGTCAATTTGTACTACTCTGTTCCTATTTGTTTTTAGTATTTCATTTTTTCGTATATATGTATGTATGTATGTATATATTATATTATACATACACACACACACACATGTATGTATATTTGAAGTATGTAACCCAATTAATGTCATACTTCTTTGTCTCATGGTAGCTTGAACTATTGTGTTTTTTTTTTGCCTAATGATTTATGTGACCAAGTTCTTCGTGAGATTTTTTCCAACTAATTCAATTTGAAAAGAACTTGTATGTAAATCATATTGGTTTATTTAATCTCATACTAGTTTATCAGTTTATAGTATGTAA
>BMAC01000076.1:1065759-1086659 GCA_014905375.1 Phtheirospermum japonicum
AACACCACACGCCAGCAGCATGGATATCAACAAAGAAGCAAAATGCAATAGATATGACAACAAACTCATATGAAACACACCCGCCCTAAATAAACCGACGACATCAAGGTGGAGGTCGGCCATTACTTCCGCAAGAAAGGTAAAATGGAGAAACTCAAGAAAAAAATCCAGCACCGATTTGAAAATATAAACTAGCGATATTATAAATTGCACTGAAAGAAGTTGACCGGTGGTTGTCGATCCAAGTTTGGTTTGGAAAATCGTCATAGATCTGAGGTTAAAGTTGACAATTTGTGAACTTTGACTTCAAATCCACGTTGACCGAAACATTCAATCGTAAATTTAAATTATGAATTTAGAACAAGGGAGATGAGATGATTCTAACGATATATTTTTTTATATATTTCAACACCAATGAACAGCAGCCACTGGCGACCGCCGGTGGTGGACTGCGAGAGAGGCAAAAAAAAGATGGAAGGAGGTCTGAGATATGGATAATGAATGTGATTGTGGTATCTTTTTTCTTTTATAATTAGGGTAATTAATTTGGGATGTGAAGCAACGGGCGGGCCAAACTTATATGAATATGGTAAAAATTGGTCTCATTGTATGAGATTTCATAAGTTTTTTTTTGTCTTTATTATATAACTAATTTAACACCTGTATATTACACGGAATCTATCAAAAATATAAATATAAAAATATTTGAGATAATTATAGAGTTTTAAATTTAAAATAAAAATTTAAACGATGTAGTCTCAACCCGTGTCTTTACATGTCTAATTTATTTATTAATTATTATAATTATTAAATAATTTTATATTTTAATGTATAGATTAAATTTTTTAACAATTTATTTACGTACTTAAATTTTTTTCTAGGTATGTCACATTCTAATCTGTGTCTAATCTCTATTTATTAATTACTTTTATTAAATCATTGTATATTTTAATGTCTTGATTAAATTTGTTAATAATTATTAGTTACATACTTCTAAAAACTCAATAGATGTCATACTCAACCCATGTCTAGTGTCGGAGTTGATGATTCATGGGCTATTGGGCATTTGAAAAAATATTCTCCTTGCATGGTTGATGACAAATGCACAAAATATTATCTTAAGTTTGTTGAATCTACTACTGATGACTATGATGGTTAACTGGTGTATAAACGTAGAAACAATGGTCGAACAGAACAAAAAATGGTTTCACTAGATAATAATTGGGTTGTATCACACAACAATCGTTATCTATTACTAAAGTACTGAGCACATATGAACGTTGAATGGTGTAATCAGTCTATATCTATCATGTATTTGTTCAAATATGTGAACAACGAAAATGATATGACAGGGCTACAATAACATTTTACCAAGCGGTAACAATGATGGGCGGAAGCCAAAAATTGATTAGATCGACATGTATTATAATTGTCTTTACATTTCTCCATATGAATCGGCTTGGAGAATCTTTGTCTACGAAATCCAGTATAAAATTTTTTCGGTCCTACACTTGAGTTTTCATCTTCCAAGAAGCAAAGTATTATATAATGATAATGATTCCTTGGACGATGAGATGAAACGCCAATCTATACTCCACACAATATTTTTGGGTTGGTTTGAGGCTAAAAAGAAATATTCAGAAGCTCGCAATTTGTTGTATGCTGAGATTTTTTAGTATTTTGTTTAGAACTAAAGAATAAGTGGACCCCTAGGAAGCAAAGATCTCAAATCGCTCGGGTATATTACGTTCCCCCCAGGTTCTGGTGATAATTATTATGCTCGATGTCTCCTCAATGTTGGTTGAGGATCACAATGTCACTTTGATTTAAAAATGGTGAATGAAAAGCAACATGGTATATATCGTGATGCGTGCCACTCAATTGGACTATTTGATGATGATAGGAAATATATTGATGGCATCGAAGAGGCAAGTTATTGGGGATCTGCACAATTTATTAGGTCATTATTCATGATATTTCTTGCGTCCAAATGTATATCTCGACTAGAAAAGGTTTGGGAAAAAATGTAAAGAATATTTGTGAGGTGACATTTTATACAAGCAACGAAATTTGACAAAAAACAAAGGTATTAATTACCAATTTTCAATTATATCCATAATTTTTGATAGCATTCTGATAGGCGAGAAATTGTCCGATATTTAATGGTTTAATTCCTATATTTTTATGTGCTTAATATTCTTATATATATTTATTTCTCGCATATTTATTATTATGAGTAGTCGAGCACCAATTGTGTGTTTTTGATCTATTTTGCAGTAAGTAGGTGCTAAATTGGTGATTTGAAGATTTAAGGATGATGCATAAGAGTTGCACGTAGAAACGAGAGACAAAACGAGTGAATTGGCAAAGAAAGGACAATTCTGGGCTATCTAGATGGGTTATCTCTTGGATCAACCGTTATAGTAAGCAGGAAATAGCTAACATCACTGCCAGTCAAGAACCGTTACAGTATCCTGCGAGCCTGCCAGCCTGCCGAGCCCTGCCGACCATCCCTACCGAGCGCTGCCTGCGTCGCTTGACCAGCCCGCCCGCGTCGACAAGTTGACGTCGGTTGACTCCAGAACCGTTATAGAATCCCTGGCCGATGCACTTGCCCATGAACTCTCTGTTGCGTCAATCCGAAATACGTCGATCGACGCAACGTCGACGCAACTGCCCAGAAAATGCGTTTTTATGGGTTTCTTATTGCCCAAGACTTCCTAAACCTATAAATACCTCCCTTTAACACCAAATTCGGGGGAACACATTAATCCTAGGGTTCCAAGGCACCAAAAGGAGTCCAAAACACCCAACAACAAGGGAGCTTGAAGATTGAAGATCCAAGATTCAAGATCTAAGCTCTCTTATCCCTTTCTATCTTGGAATTATGTTTTTCTTATTTATTTTTCTTCTATTATTTCATGAACTCCATGAATGAGTAATTGTTTTATCTAGTTCTAGGGATGTTGAAACCCTCGTGAAACTATGTTTTAATTAATTTATGTAAAATTGTCTTTCGTCCTTCATATGTTATTGCTTGTGTTATCTTGTTTACTTTTCATGATAAATTCATGACATGATTGCTTAATTCTTAGTTTGGATTGGGCACCTAGATTAGGGATTTGGTTGTCAATTGCTAGAAAGAGAACTGCTTCCCGTGTAATTATCGTAGTTTCAATTTCTCTGAAGCAACTAATGGTCACGTATCATTAGGGGTAACACAACATAGGTTGAATAAACTGAGCTTATGCATTTATTGCTTAGATTAACCTATTTGCCTATATATTAATGCTATTGTTGGGTTGAATCTAGAGAGCTTATTCTAGGTTATTCAATAATTAGAATCAATTAAAGAGCTTATTTTAATTGAGTAAACGGTAAGGGTAAATTCGAGTAGCAGAGCTTATTGTTACTTAGGGTTTTTAGTATTATATGATGAGTGGATTATAATATTGCAATTGGTTAGATGAATTGAACGAGGGTGGAAACGGAACTAGGACTGGAAGCTTTATTTATTTGTTTCGTTATTTGATTGTTATCTTTATTTATTTAGTTATTTAGTTAGTTTATCATCTCTACCTCCGTTTGTTATTTTATTTGAATACGAATAATCAGGAATTAATCCACACTCCTCGTGGGATCGACCCTTGCTTGCCACTGCTAATAGTTAGTAGAGTTAAGTCGAGGACTTTATAAATATTATTTTTGACGCTTCAACGACGAGCGGTCACATTCTTTTGTATATTGTATCTTAGAAATTAGTTTAAGTACAATTATTTTTTCATATTTCTTGTATAAATTTGAAAATGAATGATGTTAAATCTCAATACCTTACTTTGCTGGAAGTAGACAAGTTGTTGCAGAGCATATGGAATAGCTTAATGGATTTTCCTCTAATACCAAAATAATTGAAGTCGACTCTAATATTTATTTCAACAAATGTATCAATTGAAGAATACATTAAATTATTTCAAAATCTAAATAAAGATTAAAGATATGTGTATGATGAGGTCATGAAATTTGTTCGTTCAACAAAGGGGGACTTATTCTTTATTTATGGATATGGAGGAACTGATAAAAAATTTGTCTGTAGGACTATTTCTGTAGTCGTGAGATCTAACGGCGGAATTTTATTAAATGTAGAATCATCACGTACAATTTTCCAAGGGACACCCTTGCTGAATTAATGGTGCATGCATAACTGATAATTTGGGACGAAGCTCCTATGATGCATATATATTGTTTTGAAGTTTTAGACAAAACTTTGAAAGATATAATGAGACTCAAGAATTCAAAGGCTAGAGATATTCCATTCGAAGGTAAAAATGTGGTACTCGGGGAGATTTTCACCCAAATTCTTTTGGTTATTCCTAAAGGTACTTGGCAAGACATAATACATACGACCATAAATCCTTCCCACTTGTGGAGATATTGTACGGTTCTATAATTGATAAAGAATATGTGACTTCAAAATTTCAGCTCAAATCTTAATTCAGTTGAATTGAAAGAGTTTTCTTAGTGGATAAATAGCACTGGAGATGGGACAGTTGGAGGATCCAATGATGGCATCGTTGAAATCGATATCCCAGATGATCTATTATTTTTAGATGATGTTGATCCTATTGCATCGATTGTGCCTAGCACATATCCATAATCTAGAACAAATGTCGAATGTTCTGTTTTTTGGAAGGTCGAGCTATTCTTGCACCAACACTTGATGTAGTCAAATTTAATTAATGAATACATCACTTCATTGAATGAAGGGGAATGTAAGGTATACTTGAGCTCTGATCGTGCGTGAAAATCTGATACAAATATTAATGTTTTTCAAGATATCCACTCACCCGAGTTTTAAAACACAATCAAGTGTTCTGGGTTATCGAATCATGAGCTACGATTGAAAGTTGATACTGTAACCATGTTGTTGAGAAACATTGATCATTCACTTGGTTTGTGAAATGGAAAAGATTGGTTGTTACGAAACTAGGTGATCATATTTTGGAGGCAACAATTCTCCAAGGAAGAAACGCATGTGAAATAGTACTCATTCCACGAATGACCATAACACCATCGGATCCTAGGTTACATTTAAGTTTCAACGATGATAATTTGAACTTATCGTATCATATCCAATGATAATTAATAAAAGTTAAGGACAATCTCTATCTCACGTTGGACTTTTCTTAAAAAATCAATTTTCTATCACGATATTATATGTTGCAATATTAAGAGTGACCGACCGAAAGGGTTAAAAAAAAAAATTGATTTGTTGTGATGATAACAAATGTAAAAAGAAAAAAAAAACTACGAATGTTATGTACAATGAAGTATTTCATAATCTATAAACTACAATTCTTCGAGATAACCATTTTCTATATAATGTTTAATTCTTCAATTTATTTTAATTTATTAATTTAACTTTTGCTTTATTATACTTTGGTTTAATGTTTATTGCGTTACTTTAAAAGTATAACACTTTATTTATATATTATAAATCATTCAATATAAGAATTATATTCAAAAGATTAGTTCATTAAACCTTCAAATATTCCCCCGTGCAACGGACGAGTATAATACTAATTTGTGATAATTACAGAGTTTTAAATCTAAAATGAAAATTTAAAGGATGCATTCTCAACCCATGCCTTTACATGTCTAATTTATTTATTAATTGTTATAATTGTTAAATAATTTTATATTTTAATTTATATATTAAGTTTGTTATCAATTTATTTACGTACTTAAAAAAACTCAAAAGATGTCACATTCTTAATCTGTTTAATCTCTATTTATTAATTATTTTTATTGAATCATTTTATATTTTCATGTCTCGATTAAATTTGTTAATAATTATTAGTTACATACTTCAAAAAATTCACTAGATGTCATACTTAACCCATGTCGCATTGTAACGCCGTCTTATACATATTATTCTTATATAATATAATATTTTATATTTAGATTGAATTTATTACTAACATTGAGTTATATACTTAGATTATGAAAATAACTTGTAATTTACATATATAAAATATTTGAAATTTCAAAAATAAAATTATTTTAAATATAAATAAAACTTATTTAATTATTTCCATAATTAAATTTTTAATTAAAATTATTACTTTTTTTTTTCTAGTTAAAACAACTAGTTTAAAGTATTTATATTAATTTTATATGACTTATTTATAATTTTATATTATAAAAAAATATTAAATTAAATAAAAATAAGATATTATATTTGACAAAATATAATAAAAGAAAAATATTAAATTAGACACAGTATAATATAAAGAAATGAGTTAAACTAGGAACAATGAAAGAAAATATTAAAATATGCATGATATATTGAAAGAAAATGATTAATTTAGGCAATTATATAGTAAAAGAAAATTATAAAATTAGATATATATTAGGCCCGGATGACACATAAGCAAACGAAGAACCATATTTTTTATTGTCAAACGAAACATGCAAAACAAACACATAGTTTATGAGAATTTTGAATTAACTAGTGTAAAACCCTGATTTTCGCGGGCAAATATAAGAAATACAAAGATATGTAAAACTTATTAAAATAATTGAAAATTTCAGAATGTGAATTTTAAATATCAAAAAGAAAAAAAATGTTCGTATTAGGAATTGTAGAAGTGCCGATTTTAGTATATAGGTTAGGGAGAAGAATGCTTTAATTCTTATCGAAAATTGAATAAACTTTCCATTTGTTCTCATAAATAGAACATGCCACTAAAAGGTTTTTTTTTTTCTCGCTAAAAGCCCTTTGTTAGATCTTGGATCATTTGAATTGATGTACACAGACAAACTAAACAATTGAGTAGGATGATAATTCTTCACAAGAAATCAATGAAGTTTTCAATTGAGAAACACACATTGAGATTATTTTTTCACAAGAAATCAATAAAGTTTGCAATTGAAAAACAAACATTAAGATTAGACGTGTAAGTTTTAACCAAAATAAAAAGTTGATCATAATATAATCATACGACCAAAAAGACAATATTAAATAGTAAATGCAAAGTATACTTTTAGGAGGATAAGTCGAATAATTATGTGTTTTGTAAATATCTATAACTATATATCTATATAAATGCAAAGTATTAAAATACACAAATTTCGAAAATTTATTTGAAGTTGAAATGAATAATTATAAAATATAGTAACTTCAAATTTAGTAGAATGAAAATTAAAATCGTATTGACTTAAATCAAGACTTGGAGCAAATTGCTAAGAAATTACCGAATTAAAGGAAGGTTTTTATATAGAATGGAAATGATAGGAAATATTAACCAAACCTAAAGCAAAATTTAACATCTGTTCCTGAACAAATATCCCCAATCAATTTTAATCAGGGAATCTTGGCAAGAGGCGTTGCATCTTTCCGGATGTCGTCTTTCTGGATTTTATTTTTCATAAGCAAGAGAAATTTCAAGACCCTACTTCACATGTATAAAATATTGCAGCTTAGCCCCTTAATTTTAACATTGAATCACACATCATGGGTATATTTGTAGTTTTCAAAAGTAGTTCGATCAAACCTTCAAAGGTACTTTTTGTAATTAACCCTTGATATTATTCCTACTATTTCTCACTGGCAAGTTTCAACCGTAGTCCATATTTAACTTGCCAGTAAATGTAAGACATCATTGAATCACAGGGGTATTTGTCCTTGAGCCATTGAACACATAACAAATACCCCCTCAATAGGGTGAAATTGTGAAGCACTAACAAAAACCAAGGGGTTATAAGTAGTTTTGAAAAATATAATAATATTGGATTTTTAAGGGTATTTTTATAATTAACCCTTATTATTATCCTACCATCTCTCACTGGCAAGTTTCAAGCGACAGTCCATATTAACTTCCGCAAGGTTGTATAATGCACCAACAGCTGCGGCCTGGGCATCACCAGCTGGGAAACTCATAATATCAACTAATCTCTTGTAAATCTGCATTTTTTTAAACCAATCCTCTATCAAGAACCCAAACGAAATTTATGGTAACCAACACTTAGACACGGCAATAAAAGAAAAATGGAGTAAACATGCGGAGCAAACGGCAGAAGGAAAGACTCATTATCAGGGTTAAGTATCATTAGTCCAAGTAATTCTGCAGCCGCACAATGCCAGCCTCTGACCGCAGAACCCAACATTCCCATGATTGCCTGGACTGCACGTTTTTCTCTGGAAGGGACAATGAAGCAAAAAGAAAAAAAAAAGAAGAATAATAATAAGAAGAAGATACTTTCATGCGACATATGCAATTATAAATGATGAAATAAAAAGACTTAATTTGAAGATGTTATGTGATTTTGATGTAAGATGGCTTTGATGAGCTAAATACTCGAAGGTCTAGCAAGGGGCCCAAACTCATGATTGTTTCTAGGGCATTCGTGACAAGTTCTACGTCCTCTGTCCACATTCAAGTATTTCAAGAGGTCAATAAACAAAAGGAAAAAAGAAAATGCAATATGGATGATTATGAAAATTACCCTGGATGATAGACTTAATTACAAAGAAACCTAGCTAACTTTTCAAAATTACATAAATTATCCCTGAGGTTTGATTAAGTGTTAAATTATGGGGTACTCTGTAATGTTTTCGTAAATGTAAATGAGGATTTTAAAATGGTTATTGCTTATGAAGGGTGTAAATATAAGACAAAAGAAAAGGTCGTGTTTTTTTTTTTTTTTTTTTTAAATTCGAAAGATGTCTATTTTGGTATTTTGTCTTTTTGTTTTTTTATGTAATTAGGTCGAACCTCAAGGGTACTTTTTGTAATACACCCAAATGTAATAATGCAATGAACATGATAAAAAAAAGTTTAACAACGTTTACCTCAAATTTTAGTCACCTGTAACATAATCTTCCAAACACTGAAACATTGTTTCGAGACAATGACGGCTCTGGCCCATATGGATTTCATTCTCGGCCATAAAAGAAAAGTTCCTAATAATATTTGAAGCAGCTACAGCACACTGCTGCTTTCCCACCCGTCCTTCCTCGTCAAGATTAAAAAGCCCATCTTCCTCAAACCACCAACCTGAAGGGTTGGGCTTGGTAGCATTCTTCTGGGCCAACGACTCTTTATTTGAAGTACCAGATCCAGCACTATAACAACAACAACAGATATATTTCATGATTTAAGCCAACACCATCAACTCAAAAACACCATCAACAGATATATTTCACATGCTAACTGATGTTACTTAAAGAGAAAAATTATAACAGACACGAATTAAGCGCAAAATTGCATTACTTTGTTGAAACATACACAAATTTCCCTTTGCAAACAGCAGAAGGCCGACACCATGCAAATTCTAACTGATGTTTTTTATTTTATTTTATTTTATGAAGAACTATTTAAAATATATTTGAAGAGACGTATAAGATATCAACATTTATTGCCTTAAAACCTACTAGTTCTGAAAAAGGCATTAAAGATTCTCGTAGTTGGGACCCACGCAGACGACATCGGCAACCAATGCAGTGGCTGGACAATTGAATGACACGGAAATAACGGAAATATCACAGCTGGCACCACAATTTTATCAGCCATACGTAATACGGTCGACCCAGAAACAGTAGTCACTTATCGAAAAAAATTGGGAAATGAAAAAAAAAAGGAAAAAAGAACTTTACCTAACATTTAAACGACCATATTTATAGTTACATGAGTCATATTCATAACCAAAACCTCCAACAATAATAGTCATATTAAAATACAGCCAAGGTAATCAACACAACAGACCAAACATCGATTTACACATAGTTTAAACAAACCAATCATTGATTCAAAAATATCCAGGATAATAAAAATACCAAACACAAATTGAATGCTGATCATCAAGAATGTATAAAAATCATGATCTGGATTAAGCAATCCAAATTAAGGAAAAATATCTACAATTAAAACACCAAAGAATCGAAAACTTACAATAAAATACATATCTGAATTTAAGAAGATGTTGAAGATAGTTCAAGTGTCGCCGACCAAAAATCTCTTGACTCAGTCGAAGGCTTGGAATGCGAATAACATAATTAGCCCAACTAAAATCCTTACTCGTCGATTAAGATTAGCCAACAAATTCGAAAGGTTCAGATGCATAAAAAACCCTCATTACAATGATCTTAAAAATTAAAATAAATTTTGAAAGATGTTTAGAGAGAGAGAGAGAGTAAACTTGTAAAATAATATAGGCTCCAAGGCACAATGAACACATAAATAAACCCAGAATTAATCATTTCTCAAGCTGAATCAATTTATGTCGCGAAGTTAACGAATACATGGATACTCAATTTTGGGCAATAGGAAATCAGTACAGTTTAGTAACAAAATAGACAAAATATCAAAGCTCCCGAATGAATCAAACTATTGGGCAAAAAAGTCAAGAAAAAAATGATAAGAAGAATAGCCTGAACCCTAAAACCTCAATTTTTACGATCTCAAACCGAAAAGCGAATTAATTCCATAGTAAATACCTTATATAGCTGCCTGATTGTGCTTTCTTTCTCCAAATATAGGTTGCAGAATGAAATACTATTGAACACTTCAAATTAAAAAAGTCAAAAATCTAATTTGTGAAATCTGATTTTTTAAAATAAGACTCTTCACAGAACTATCGGTCCATGAGAAAAAAAAATACAAATTGAATAAGTATCTTGACGATGAAGAAACAATCCAGATCTCATCCCTTTCTAGTACACAAATTCCTTTAAAAGAATCCCTATATATCGCGATTTCTAACAATTATAAGTCTCGATCTAACAATAAGTTCAGAAACAATCCAGAATTGAAGAAATTTGTTTCGAAACAAATTTGTAAACATTCTATAAATACAATAATTCAATTGCTCGGGCATCAATCCACACATACCCAAAGGCGGATTTATATTGGGGGCCTGGGTAGCACAGGCCCCCCCAAAATTTCTCAATTTTTATGTTATATATATATATATATATATATATATAGGGTTGGGTTCAAATGAGAACCCATCATTATATGTGAACCTAGGGACTTATCTTGACCATTATATTGGATAATCTTGTGGTTGAGATCATGACATGTCAGCATGGTAATAATGTAAAAAAAAATGCATTGATTAATTAAAAATGGTATTTTGGACATATATCAACGTTTACAAAGAGCACTACAAATTTCGTTTATAAACTGCAAATTCAAAATTTTGAAATGAAACTCAAATTTTCAAAACGTAATATATATATATATATATATATATAATTAAATTAAGAAAACTGGACTGATTTTAGCATATATATATATATATATATATATGATTGAGTTCAAACGAGAACACCGTCCATTATATGTGAACCTTATATGTCCAAATTCATTGTACTTTTTACACAGTACTGTATTAGAGAAAATGTTTGCCAGTCGTATATAAATATCATTGGAAGAAATTTTGCTATATATAGAAAATGGTATCTATGCTTTCAATAATTATAAGAATATTAAAAATAATTTTTTTTATACTACTCCCTTATTTATAGTTATAGATATTTGTCAGATTTATTAATTATAATTTCAATTTGTCATAATTTGATTTATAGTTTTACTTATTGTATATAAGAATATAAATGTATTAAAAATATTTATATGCAAGTCATATATAAATTAATATGATAGATAATAATTATAGACATTAACTTTAATTTATAGTATCAACTCTATAATTAATTAGATATGTATTACATTTGGTAACGATTGTCTTAATGGCAGGTTTTAGTTGAATAATTATATATGTGAATTCATATACTATATATAAGTTATATCTAAGATTTAAATATGATCAATATATATATATATATATAAGATTTAATAAGTATGTAATTAATAACTTAAATATAGATATAAATACATGACTTTTATATATTTTTTTAATTAATTAAATCTAACTACTATATTTAGCATGTCGTTTTGGAGGGAAAATTTTGAAAAATATTTTTAGAAACGCTATGTTTTATATATATATATTATATATATATATATATATATATATATATATATATATATATATATATATATATATATAGATTTAATGGATGAATCAATTTTTTTGTATGTTTACTTAAAAGTATCATAATTACCCCTATATATCAATCACTCACGTTAAATGTGTTAAATATTGGTGGTGAGGTGTCAAATGGAGAGCATTACGGGGTACATGTGGCGGATTGTGGTATCTCCTAGACTAAGGTGTCAATTTGTGGTTCAATAGGATCTATTTTTGGACAAGGGACGAAATTTTCATGAGGTATAAATAACAACTTGTTTATCTAATTCAATTATTATTTAGAAAAGTTAAGGTTTTGTGTGTCTTCTCTCGGCCATCATTCTCTCTCGACTGCCGCTTCCAAAAAACAAAAAAATCATTTTCGATTTTTTTTTCAGAACCCATGTCGAAAATCCCAAAAAAATACAAATACTCTTTCTGATATCCCCAAAAAATTCATTTTCAATTTGTGTTTCCAGATCCAACAATAATTCAATTTGTGTTTACGAGATCTGTATTTTCATGTAATTTTACGAGATCTGGAATGCGCTGGCGGTGTGCTGCTGCTGTCCATGGCGCGGTGGCGAATAATTCAACTTGTGGGTTTTTTGGTTGTTGTTGTGTGTAGGAAGCATAGGGTGAAAAGGTCGATTAAAGTGCCTGCGATAAGTAACAAGTTAGCTGATATACTGCCGGACGAGTATTCGTGGAGGAAATATGGTCAGAAACCGATCAAAGGCTCGCCTCATCCTAGGTATGTGCAAAAGGCGGATATAGGAATAAATATTTGGTGGGCCATCAACATAATATTTTTATTTATCTATTTATTAAAATGTTACTCAAAAATTATCGCATTATATAACAAGCTATAAAATTTAATAAGAGTTTAAAAAATACGTATTATTATATATATATAAAAAGTCTAGCGTTTCTAAAAATATTTTTCAAAATTTTCCCTCCAAAACGACATGCTAAATATAGTAGTTAGATTTAATTAATTAAAAAAATATATAAAAGTCATGTATTTATATCTATATTTAAGTTATTAATTACATACTTATTAAATCTTATATATATATATATATATTGATCATATTTAAATYTTAGATATAACTTATATATAGTATATGAATTCACATATATAATTATTCAACTAAAACCTGCCATTAAGACAATCGTTACCAAATGTAATACATATCTAATTAATTATAGAGTTGATACTATAAATTAAAGTTAATGTCTATAATTATTATCTATCATATTAATTTATATATGACTTGCATATAAATATTTTTAATACATTTATATTCTTATATACAATAAGTAAAACTATAAATCAAATTATGACAAATTGAAATTATAATTAATAAATCTGACAAATATCTATAACTATAAATAAGGGAGTAGTATAAAAAAAATTATTTTTAATATTCTTATAATTATTGAAAGCATAGATACCATTTTCTATATATAGCAAAATTTATTCCAATGATATTTATATACGACTGGCAAACATTTTCTCTACATTGTTAAGAAATAGTTATAGAACTATGTTCTAATTTATATTTATGCATGAACAATGTCTTTAACGTTAAACGCATGRCCAAAATTTTTTATAAAAGTTTTAACATATCCAAATTGATTCATATTAGTTTCTAATTGATTTAGATTAGGTCCTAAAATTAGTTTTTAAATGAAGATCAGTACGAAAAACTTTATATGATATTTAATTTAAAATGTTCTAATATCCTGRAATTTCAATATAACTAAAATAAATAATAATTATTAAGAGCTTTCATAGATAATTGTTTACTTTCTATTAAGTGACCTAATATATGATTTAGCCTTCATAGATAATTATTTGGTTAAGTAAATGTGTGTTTAATCATATTTTAAATAACAAGTAATAATTTAAATTGTCCTTAAATACAATATATTAATCCTAAACATCAAATTGGTAAACTACGAATTATACCCTCCATCAAATATTATTTATTCAAAATTAAATAATATAAAATAACCTTCATAAATAATTGATTATTTTGAATATGGTAAATTCAATTAGATTAATTATATTTATTATCTAAATGGTGAAACTTGAGCAATTTAAAATAGATAATTATTCCATTAAAAACATAATAATCTCCATTAATTATAATTGAATTAAATTAAAAGATTTCCTAYATAATCCCTGGTCAACTATAATTTAAAGCTCCCCACCCAAAAAYTAAAGTAAATAAATATTACCGTAATCAATTTATTTATAATGTTCAACTATTTCTTTATGAGAAAATAAAAGTAATCAAAAGTTATATATTGCCACAAATAACCATTAAAATTCAAATCTTTATATATATATATATATAACACAACGAAACATATATTACTTTGTATACACGCTTTCCTTATAGGTATGTCATTCTATTAATAAAGATATTATATAATGAGCAAATAAATTGGTCTTTTAATTAATATCTATTTAATTGACAATTACAATATATGATGAAGAATAATAAATAGGTATGATTTTATTTTTTACAAAATTGATCATGTTGTTTATATTTCTACATAATTAAATGATTGTTCATTTGATACGGACTTGACGATGTGGATATTGTCTCCTTACAATTAGTAATGTTAGCGGATCACCTACATGAACTTACCTCAACAATTTCGAAAAGGAAAACTTTCAGTTAAAATCATAAAATAACTTACCGATATGGAAAAATAATTTTACGTGATTATTTTTAAGAATAATTGTTATGAGAATTAAATAATATTTAACAAAATATAATCTTTAAGTTAAACCATAAAATAACTTTAACATTACGTAGAAGTACTTTTACGTGATTATCCTTGGAAATGATTATTATGGGTTTTAAATAATTCTTATTAGTTTTGACATTGAATGTATTTTAGGTGTGTGTTTTTTTTCTCCCTACTACTTTAATAGGAGAGAATAGATTGAATGAGTTTAACAACAATTCATTTTAATTTTTGTTGAATATTGATTGGTATTGATGGTATTTCTTATTTTAGCATAATTTGATTTTTTTTTTCTTAGTGTTTTAATTCTAATATTTCATGTTCCACATAYGGATATTACTTAGTTTTATAAGCTTTAATTATTGGAAACATAGGCTAATGCTAAAAAATGACTTCTATTTATAATTTAAGATGATTAAACCATTCAAGTATGATATATGAAAGGGTGAATGATTCAAAAGAACTAATTGAAAATTATTTTTATATTTAATATGATTCTTAATAATAATATTTTGATAAATAAAAAAGAATAAAAAAATATGTAATTACCGATCAATTAGTATTTTTAGTGATTCTAAATAAGGAAATCAACTACGTGGTATCTATAAAAAACAACGAGACTTCATTAATTACGTATGCAATTAAATAATTCAATTAATCTATATAGTATAACAAAAAATCGATCTTATCATACATACTATATATATTACACGATACATGTGAATAAAAATATGTTAGATGATAATTATATATTAAAATCAACTGAATTACATTTTAAATATGTAAAATGACATTATAGGGTTTATTTTAGTGTTATTATATATATTTTTTTAATTTTCAAAATACGAGGGGACGGAATTCCCCTCGATAAAATATCGAGGGCACGGAGTTCCCTTAATATCACTGAAGGGAATTATCTTTCTTCAGTACTTCACCGATGGAATCCTCTCCTCTTGGTATTTTAAAATTAAAAAAAAAAAGAAAAAACAATATCAATCAATTGTTAATTTTTATGATTCTAAAATAAGGAAAGCAACCACATGATAACTTAAAAAAAATAACGAGACTTCATTAATTACGTATGCAACTGAATAACTCGATCGATCTGTATAGTATAACAAAATATTGATCGTATCATACTATTAATATTACACGATACATACCAATAAATATAAGTTCGATGATAATTACATATTAAAATCATGTGAATTACATTTTAAATGTATAGTATGAAATTATACTGTTTATTTTAATTTTATAAAAAAAATATATTTTTTAATTTTCAAAATACCGAGGGGACGGAATTCTCATCGGTAATGCCGAGTGCATTTTCTTACCCTCAATAATATTTATTTTTTTCTTTTTTATTTTTCATAATTTGTCGAGGCGTCAAATACCCTCGGTATTACCGAGGGCGTAATACCAACCGCATTTGATTCCCTTATGTACTTTCGAGGGTTTTATATTCCCCTCCGTATTACCGAGAGGTTTTTTTTGCTCGTATCTCCGAATTCAATATCCACCGTTCAGAATGTAATTTAAAAGGTTTGGAAGGCTCTGTAAAAATTTGAGCTCGATCCAACGGTTAAAACTCGAGAAACCGATTTTTCAAATATACAACACGGTTGGGTTTTTGACCTACGAAAATTATGTTGATTGTTATGGAGGCTTATTCTCGATCACTCTCAATAGGTTAGAGTCTCGTGCTGATAACGTGTAAAAGGAAAAGCATAAAGAGAAAACATAAAAAGAGAGACGATGGAAACGGTAGGAATTAGGGTTCTCTTATTCATCAAAAACTCCCTTTATATAGGACATGTTTCCATAATATATAACTATTCTTCATCAGTTACTTATTAAATATTTACACAAATGAGACATCTTTATACGGTATATATACAAGGGGTAGATCCGTAGTTTCCAAAGAGACTGTTCCGAGGATGTTCCCGTAATTAGCATCCCCAAACTCAGCTTATACATATTAAAAACGCTGCCGCTAGCGCTAGGTGTCAAATGCCATATCCCTAAATCCATGTATAATTTTATGCCTATTTACGGATTTTGGATTTCGGATTTTAGATCCGTAAAAATAAACCACTAGAACTTCACAATAATTTTTCCTATTTTCTTTTTTCAAAACAAAAATCTCGAAACGACGTTGTTTTGCGGACTCCTTCCCGCCATGGTCGCGCAGGTAGCTGAGCCACAGCCCTCTGCTTCCCAGCAGTTGGGCCTCCGGACGGACGGACCCGACCCGATGACTGAAACCCCGCTCGACAGTGCCAAGACATTAATTTGCGCCCTCAATTTCCTCTCCCGCAACTTGCCCTTGCCCCAGCACGTCTACGACGCCGTTTCGTCTATTTTCCAGGACGCCACCATTGACGCCGGTCATGACGTCCCCTCTGATGTTGATCGTGATGGAGAGGATGACAACGGAAACGAGGAGACTTCGCCGCCGAGGACGGTTAGTTGATTTGCGACTGATTTTTTTTTTAACTTTCTTTTCAATTATGCGGGCATGTTTTTGTTTTCTTTTGTGAATCTGATTGTGGATGGTAAGTGTAATTTGAGCTTGGATTGTCTTTCTTGTGTTTTCCTGTTTATTTTGTTAGGTAGTGTGACTTTTTTGATGGAAATATTACACATTTAGGTTTTTTTTTAGTTTTCTGTTATCTTTTTTGTCTTTTACTTTTTGTCAATTTGATTAGCTTTTTCTTTGAAGTTCAAGACTACTTGAGATTGCCTTCGACTGTTTCATTTCTTGAAACTTTGTTTAATTGTAGTTATGTAAATGTTAGGAGAAAGATACAGGTTTCGGTTTTATGTTCTAGCATTCAATTTCTTCTTCCTTCTGGGGGGATTTTTTAGGAATTCGGTGATTAGTTTTGAGAAGTGGGGTGTTTTCTTGTTTTCCTTTCAGAATTGAGGCTACTGGGGGTTACATCCAATTGTTTAAGTTTTTGAATTTTTTGCTTTGGTGATTGTGGAAATATCACATTATTATTTATTGGTTTTTATTAGATGCTGTTTTCCTTTTCATTTAATTACATTTTTCTATAATTTAGTATGATATTGGGAGGTTGGTAAGTATGAGGCAGCTTACATTGGTTTTAATTTGTTTGGAATTTTATTTATTTTATGAGAAAGGATTAGGCTGAGTTTTACAACAATGATTAAGTAGTTGTTTCTCTAAGAGGAAGATTGCAGCTTTCGGTTTACAGTAGTCACTTTCTTTGTTCTTCTTGAGGATTTGGCGAGTAATATGAGAACTGTGGTTCATGTTTGTAATTTTTTTACTTTCACTGCTAAAATTCTAAGAAAAAAAAATCACTGGTTTGGTACTTTTGTTGATCTAGTAGATGCTGGTGCAGGATAATTCTGGTGTACCTAGTTACGATGAGTTAATGTTGGATTTTGAGGATGCTGTGTTGAAGCAGAGATCAAGTTGTTTGCCTGGTTCAAGATTGTCTGACTTAAAGGAAAACAGGTTTCAGAGCCGAATTCAGCATCGGTTAACTGAACTTGAAGGTATCTTTTGACTTCTCTGTTTCATTACATAAAATACTTGCTTGCCAATGATGTTCGATGCTTTTTTTTTTTTCCTTCTGAAAAAACAGAATTGCCCACAAGCAGAGGAGAGGAACTGCAATCAAGATGCTTGCTTGAGCTTTATGGACTTAAGGTACAGTTAATTTGCAATTGAAAAAGATACACCTCTTTGAAATGAAGCATCTTTTATGCTATTTGACATTATATTCTTTTAATATCAGTTAGCCGAGCTCCAGAGTAAAGTGCGCGCTGAAGTCAGCTCTGAATATTGGCTTCGTCTGCACTGTGCAAATCCTGACAAGCAGCTCTTTGATTGGGGCATGATGCGATTGCGTCGTCCTATATATGGTATTGGAGATGCTTTTGCTGTGGAAACTGATGATCCGTTGAAGAAGAAACGAGAGGCTGAGGTCAAAAATTTTTTGTTTTGAATCTGATATCTTATTGCCCATTGGTAAAAAAAGTTTTTTTATTGAATCTCATGTTAATATTATTACTTTTTTTTGGCATTGTTGCAGCGACTGTCAAGATTTGAGGAGGAAGAAAAGAATCGTATAGAGACTAGGAAAAGAAAATTCTTTGCTGACTTACTAAATGCTGCACGTGAGCTCCAATTGCAAGTACAAGCTGCCCAGAAACGGCGAAAACAGAGAAATGATGGTGTTCAGGCACGAACTTTGTCTGCATTGTTTGTTTTTTTTTGGTTTAACTAGTGTTCCAGTATATAAGACGAGGCTGATTTATATATGATGTGTTTTTGATGAATTTGATCTGTGAGATGTTTATTCCTCTTTTTGGATATCTTATTAATATGTCCATTTTGGGCAGGCTTGGCATGCAAGGCTGAGGCAGCGAGCTACAAGAGCCGAGAAACTGAGGTTCCAAGCTTTGAAAGCCGATGATCAAGAAGCTTACATGAAAATGGTTGAGGAGAGCAAGAACGAGAGATTGACAATGCTCCTGGGAAAAACTAATGATCTGCTCGTTCGATTGGGAGCCGCTGTTCAACGCGAAAAAGATGCCGCGCACGATGGTGTCGAGCCACCGGATGTTTCAGACACAGACTTGCCTGCTGATACACCAACACAATCACTTCCTGATGAAGATGAAGAGGTTGATGATGAATCTGATGATAAAGCAAAGCCGGGTGATTTGCTTGAAGGGCAGCGGAAGTATAATTCCGTTGTACACTCAATCCAGGAGAAGGTATTAATTATTATATGACTATTTGACTCTTTTTTTTTAAGTTTTCAACTCTCTTGATCTAACTTGAAAAGTACTATTGTAGGTGACAGAGCAACCAAGTATGCTTCAAGGTGGAGAGTTACGACCGTACCAACTAGAGGGGCTTCAATGGATGCTCTCGCTATTCAATAACAATCTGAACGGAATATTAGCCGATGAGATGGGTTTAGGGAAAACGATTCAGACCATCTCTTTGATTGCCTATCTCATAGAGAACAAGGGTGTCAATGGCCCCCACCTGATTGTGGCCCCAAAAGCCGTCCTCCCGAATTGGGTTAATGAGTTTATGACTTGGGCTCCTAGGTATATGCATTAAAGACGCGAGTAGTTTGTGAATAAATAATTACTGAAGCATTAATTTTTTATTTTTTAATGTTTCAGCATTTCTGCTGTTCTCTACGATGGTCGGCTCGAAGAAAGAAAGGCATTAAGAGAAGAATATTCTGGAGAAGGGAAATTCAATGTTTTGATTACCCATTATGATTTAATTATTAGAGACAAAACGTTTCTGAAGAAAATTCACTGGCACTACCTGGTCGTTGATGAAGGTCATCGACTAAAAAATTATGACTGTGTTCTTTCAAGGACTCTGGTTTCAGGGTAAAGGGTCTAATATCTTTGGTCATTGTTTTTTTTTCTCTTCTAATTAGAAACAACATTTGGGAATTCGGAAATTATTGCAAATTTGGGTATTTGGAAAATGTTGCAAATTTATTGTATTTATTATTGATTTTTGACAGTTATCGAATTCGGAGGAGGCTTCTTTTAACCGGTACCCCTATACAGAACAGCTTACAGGAGCTGTGGTCCCTACTTAATTTCCTCCTTCCTAACATCTTCAACTCGGTCGACAACTTTGAGGAGTGGTTTAATGCTCCCTTTGCCGACAAATGTGACGTCAGCTTAACAGATGAAGAACAGCTGTTAGTCATTCGTCGCTTGCATCATGTAAATATCTTTGGTTTTCTTTATGTACCCTTTTCTTATATTTCAATGTGTTCAACAGTTCCCGCCTGTCTTCGGCTGTACGTAATGGATTATTGGATCAATATGTTGTTTTTAATCAACCATAAAACAAGAAAAAGAAGAGTAGAATTGCTGGGGTAAATTACAAAACTGCCCCTGGGAAAATCGGTTCTCTTTTAAAATTACCGGTACCTCCTTAATGTATTACAAACACCCCGTTAAGATTTGTATTGACTTTTTAAAAAGAAGGTAGTTGTAATTTTTTTAAAAATAGCTCTTTGTGTGTGTGTAATTAGACTGAACATCTCAAGGTTTTTTTTAACCACTCTTTGATTATTTGT
>BMAC01000076.1:1090792-1107868 GCA_014905375.1 Phtheirospermum japonicum
ATTGTAATTTAGTAGTTTTTAATATTTTTAGTTGTAAAAAATTGTTGGTTGAGTATTTGATATTTGAGTCTTTGAACAAATGAGTTTTCGACATTTGGAATATTAGATCCAATATTTTGAATGTTAAGGCAAAGAGGTCCCTAGGTGACTTGGTTATCGATTTTGGTGTTCTGGCAATATGTAGATTTCACAGTAAACCTTAATAATCCACACCTCAAAGATTTAAAAAAAGAAAAGAGAAATTTTTCGCTTATTGTTGTCATTTTTATCAATAAATTATGTGGTTATCTGTATTAAAATTTAGAGGGGATTATAAGTGAAAGGAAAGACCAAATATTAAAAAAATAAAAAAACAGAAGCATCTTAATCAGAAGAAGAAGAATTTCAAATACATTTTTTTTCCTTTCTTTCTTTCTTTTTCCTTTTTTTTTCTTTTTTTTTTTTTTTTGTATTGACATAAATGAATCATTATATCGTGGACCTGAGTGTATCTTTCAAGGTGCACCTAATAATATAATTTATAATCGTATATAACTAACATATATCATCACATATAATTGATATATATATCAACACATATGACTGATACATACCATCACAAATTGAAATTATAAATTTAAAATCTAAAACCCTAAAATGTAAAAAAAATAAAACTAAACCCTAAAATGGAAAACTAAATCCCAAAATTGAATATTAAACTCTGAACCTTAAATTTCTATCACATATCATCACATATAACTAACACATACATATAACTGGTAAAATAATAGATTTTTATCGGGACCTAAATAAAAAATTAAATAAAATAATAGAAAACTAAACCTTAAAATAAAAAATAAACCCTAAAAAGAAAACCTAAGCCCTAAATATAAAACCAAACCCTAAAATGGAAAAGTAAACATTAAACTCTATTTTTTTTTCACATATCATTATATATATCATCACGTATAATTGTTATATATCATCACAAATGAATGAATGATAACAGATTTTTACAGGGTGTACCTAGTAAGGTTACACCCAGGTGCATGCAATAAATTATCGGGACAAATTATATCTATTTTACGGGCAATTTATTACATGGACTTGTGTGCACCTTACTAGGGGCACCCTGCCAAAAGTCTATTATATTCAGTTGTATGTGATGATAAATGGCAGTATATACATGATGATATATGTAAGTTATATGTGATGATATGTGACAAAATTAGATTTTAGGATTAAATTTTCATTTCAGTGTTTAATTTTACATTGTAGGGTTTAATTCTCCATTTTTTTGGTTTGGTTTTCTATTTTAGATCCCGACAGAAATCTATCATCCTAAAAAAAAGGAAAAAGAAAGAAAGAAAGGAAAAAAAATGTATTTGAAATTCTTCTTCTTCTGATTAAGATGCTTCTGTTTTTTATTTTTTTAATATTTGGTCTTTCCTTTCACTTATAATCCCCTCTAAATTTTAATACAGATAACCACATAATTTATTGATAAAAATGACAACAATAAGCGAAAAATTTCTCTTTTCTTTTTTAAATCTTTGAGGTGTGATTATTAAGGTTTACTGTGAAATCTACATATTGCCAGAACACCAAAATCGATAACCAAGTCACCTAGGACCTCTTTGCCTTAACATTCAAAATATTGGATCTAATATTCCAAATGTCGAAAACTCATTTGTTCAAAGACTCAAATATCAAATACTCAACCAACAATTTTTTACAACTAAAAATATTAAAAACTACTAAATACAATATTATAATACAATATCATTCACTTTTTAGACATGATTTGACATCTACAGTAAAAAGTAAATGATTATGAATCCTATAAAAAATAAGAATTCTTATTATTCACAAAATTCAGAATACCCCAAAATTCTTAATATGAGAATTCAAAATTTTAACGAATGCTACAGACCCCTAGTGATATACTACCCGTCGAATACAAAATCGCAACGACTCACGAAGATCTGAAAAAATAAATTAATAATAAATGAATGAATAAATCATAACATAATGTGTAACACTGAAAATAAATCTTCAAATGAGACCTAATTATTTCTCCTCTCTCTCTCTTTATTTATATATATATATATATATATATGGGTGGGTTCAAATGAGAACCATGTCATTATATGTGAACCTGCGAACTAGTGTTTTTATTATATATCACAAGTGCTTTTATTATACAATTCTAATGCTTTTAATAAAATAAGGAAATACACAAAAAATCTGATCCATCCGTTTAATTAGATGTAAAGCCCATAATTGATCATAGGTTCACATATAAGGATGTGGTTCTCATTTGAACCTAATCTTTTATATATATATAAATTTTAAATTAATATAGGTGGTAGAACCGACAAGGTGAATTTAATTTACAATCAATCTTTACTCCTCAGGGATTTTGTGAAGGAATTTGAACTAAACAACAACTATCTATATTTTAGAACTTGAAAAGTTACATATCTATATGGAGTTTAAATAGGTTGCTCTTATCTTTTCATTTTGGGATTTAGAATAGGTGGGAGATTCATGAGGTGGAAAATCTCAAGATGTTTTTTAAGTAGAAAAAGTTTGATGGTGGAAAGAAAGGTTGATAAGATTTGAAGTTGTACTCTCTTATTTCTCTCTTTTATTTTGCTCCTCATTCATAATGGTTTTGGTGGTGTATATATAGAAGGATTTGGGGTTATTTTGGGTAATTTTCAAAAAGTAATGGAGCGTTATATTTGTAATTATCATTTTTTTAACCTAAACTATTGTAGTACTTAATTTCAACATTACATGATAAAACTATTATTTAAAACAAGCACTACTAATTTACTTCTACTAAGTTTTCTCCTTATTCGTTTATCAAAGTGGGTTATATCGCTCTATGAATTGTTGGTTCATGTCTTCATCTCTTTCAAATCTTGCCCATAACTACTCATTATATATGCATATATTGGAATAAAGAATGATTTTTTTCCTTTTGATATTAGTATATTCTACATAAATCTTATATATTTTGTTTTGGTAGATAAGATGATTATTCCATTAAATATCATCAAGAATCTTTCCTTCATAAATATAATTAGCAAGAGTTCTTTTTTCCATAGCCTGATCACTGCGCCAGACATTACAATCTACTTTGTAATTGAATCCGCGTGGTTTGAAACTTGTGAAGTAATCTTCTGCTTTCATACACTCAAGGAAAATGACACATACACACACACATATATATATACACGCACATACGTGTTTGCCTTGAAAGTTTCAGGTTGATTTGTAATTTTCTGTGGTTCGAATGCTTGCACAAAGAAATTTGAAGGTCTGGAGACTTGCTAAATTATATGAATTCTAATATCTACATAATTTAATATGTTTCATATGCTAATATTTTGCCTAATTTAATATTTTTCTTTCATTATACTTTACATAATTTAATAATTTTTTTTATTGTATTATGTTTAATTCAGTATTTTCTTTTATTCTTATAATGTAAAAATATAAGGAGTTGCATATAATGAGAAAAAAAATCAAATTAGTTATCTTAATTAAATGGTGAATTATTTATATGATAATGTTAATTATAAAAAATTTTAATTATGAAAATATTCTAAATAAGTTATATTTGTAATAAAAGTTAAAATAATTTTATTCTTAAAATCTCAAATATAAAATATGAATAAATTACAAATTATATGCAATAATCTAAGTGTGTGACTAAATATTATCAATGAATTAAATTAAATATAAGGTTATATATAATAATTAATAAATATTAATTTGTTAGTCTTGTATATATATATATATATCTTAAGGCGGCCCGCGGGGAAAATATTCCTGCTCTCCGATCCAACAATTTCTTCTTCTTCTTCTTTAATAATCCAATGGGTATAAATGGTCGTTGGAGACCAAAATGACTCATATTAATCACAACCTCAAAAAATAAAAATAAAAAAAATCAAAGGAAAGTAAAGGAAAAAAGAAAGAAAAGAAATATTGAATGGCTATGATTAAAAGATCGTTGAAAATCCAACTGCCCATATTTAATCTAAACTTCAATTATTTATTATATTTTTTTAAAATTTTGAGAAAAGAAAAGAAATTGAAAAAATATAAATAAATAACAAAAAATTATAATTTGTAATATTTTTATTTAAGAAATAAAATATTAACTATATTCGGAAGAAAAAACCCTAAAAAATATGTAAAGATTTCGACTAAAATGTTTAAGAAATGAAAAAAAAAAATACAAATAAACAGAAAATTCATATTTTGTGATTTTGTAATCAAATAATAATAATAAATTAAAAAAAAGTTCAAACGACTAGTTTTTAAAACTTTTTCCAAGATTCCATAAATTTTCACAATTCTCACGTCGTTTCACAAACCACCTTTCATTTTATTTCCAAACAACATTATTCTTACTTCACTTTACAATATTTTCTATTTATTCCAAAATATCACCATGAATCCATTTAATAATAATGAACACAATTACCCTTATTACAACTTCCCCATGTTCTCTAACAAATTCATTCGAGTAGTAAATAAATGATCAGTTTTTCATTATCTCAAAATTAATTTTCTTCATCTCAATCCCAATGTCCATTTTATTTATTTTTTCATTATTATAAAGTTTTTAATTATTAATTATCCATAAGGTGTTTAATTATTTTGAATGTAATTTACATTTTATTTATCACTTTGATGTTCTCCCTTTTTGCCTTACCATGCTCTAAGTTGTAACACCGGAAAGAAATCTTCAAATGAAACTCAATTTCTCACACTCAAGTACAAACCCTCCAACAAAATAAGGTCTAACAAAATGCACTACAAAAAAACTCGAATAAGCCGACGAATATTCCCAATGGATAGCATCCGTTGGGAAAAGTCTGACATTTTCGACGGAAATATTGCCGACAGAGTGTCGACGGCTTTTGCACTCGGTAGACGGCTCCGTCGGTAAGCTCTTGGGGAGTTGGCGGTAATAAAGTCCGCTCAAGATGCTGAAACTCGCGTATTTTATTATACTTTTTATTTAGATATTGCGGTCGGATTAGTATATGTCGGTAGGTTTTCTAAGATATTTATAAAAATAATTAAAAAAAAATTAGATTTTAATTGCCGACGGACTATTTCCATCGAAAAAGTCAAATTTTAATTGTCGACGTACTATTTCGGTCGAAGAAGCCGAATTTTAATTGCCGACAGAAATGTGTGCGTCGGGAAATTTAATAAAATTGCAACGGGCAACAGTCTCTGTTTCATTCAGAAGAAGAGGAAACAAACAAAAAAAAATCGTGAGCGAGAGAGAGGAAAGGATGAAGAAGAATCTGTCGCTGCCACCGCCACTCGCCAGAGCACTGCCGGAGCACTTCCACCGTCATATATTAAGGTATGTTAGCTTTTTAATTTAAACTGAATGTTTATTTTTTAAATTTAGGGTTTTGATTTAATTTGATTTGTAATTCAATTTAGTAATTAGGGTTTGATTCAATTTATGATTTATTGTTTTAAGTTATGATTGAAGGGTTGAATTATACTTTAATTTATGGTTTATTGTTTGAATTTAGAAATTAGATTTTGAGAAATTTAATTGAGGTTTAATTTAGGAATTAAAGCTTGAATTATGCAATTGTGAATGATTTTAGGTTTGAGGTTTGATTTAATTGAATTCCGGGTTGGGATTTTTTATTTTTATTTTTTAATTTTCTAATTTTTTATATTTAAGATTTATGTTTATTATTTATTTTTGTGAAATTTATTTTGATTGTTTAAAACAATTTAAAATTAAATAAAATAAAAATTAAATTTTCTGATTTTTTTTATTTTTTTAATTTTCTGTTTATTTTTTAGTTTTTAAAATCTGTTCTTTTAAATAAAAACAATAATAATTAAAAAAAATATTAAAATCTATTTTTAATTTTATTTTTTAAATAATTAAGATTTGATCATATCTAATTGGATAATTATGCTTCAATTTTGAATTTAGTCATAGTTTAAGGGTAAATTAGCTAATATTTAGGAAATTAGGGTACAATCGTATCTAACTAGAAATGTAGGTTTCGATTTTATTGAATTTAGGTATAGTTTAGGTTATTGTATTACATTATCGAATTTATATATATTTTGATGCATGCCGGACATTTTAATTTATATTGTACATGCACGGGAAGGCCGTGGTGATCGACCGAATTCTAAAAAAATGTATATTGTACATGAATGGGAAGGCCGTGGCCGACGGACTATTTGCGTTTGATGGATATTGTTGTGTTTTGTTGATATTGTTGTTTTTAAATTTGTATGATTAATATAATAAGAACAATAGGTATTTTTGACTCGTTTAATTCGATTTAGTATCAAATAGAGAGTTTGATACTAAAGTTTGAATTGTTCCCTTTCAGAATACGTACTTTAGATCCGTTTGGGATTTAGTATCAAATATAGAGTTTGATACTAAATTTTGAATTGTCCCATTTTTGGACAGTTTGAGAATGTGGGTGTAGTATGGTTATATCTTATGGATATGTTATGTTGACTTTGAAATTTCGGTTTATGCATCTTTCTAAGTGGAGATGCTGCCGGAATTCGAAACCAACAAAAATGCATATTTTAAAATAATACATACTACTTACATTCTTGAATGGGATAGAAGCATTACCAATAATTTAAATTATTCTTCTTCCTCGTAATGCTGCCGAAAGCATTCGTACTTCCAGCCCAAGCTACTCAAATTTTTTATTGCCCGTATCCGAGTTTGAGACAAGACATGGTCGACTAGTGGGCAACTCGTAAGATTAAGGCGAGATCAAACAACAATTAATTTGTAATTTATTTCGGTTAAGGTTATAACTCATATAATTAATTAACATCTAAAAAATAATATAATGTTTTAATTTTAATTATTTTTAATTTAATTCCAACAATGTGTTCGAGGCCGTTTAGATTTTTAGAGGGAGGGGGAAGAGTATTACTAGAGGTGGTCGTTCAGGATTAGCTGGTCGTTCAGGATCTGGTTCCTCAAGTTCTAGTCTTCCTTCTCTCGGCGACTCCTCGTCGTCACAGCCAGCTGTGCCAGCTTCCTTTGATGATTTGATCGACCATTTGGACGACATGGATCTGGATGGATCGACTCTTCCCGAGACCGTACCGAACACCCCTCCTATTTATAATGAGTCGTGTCGAGTTTCCGTAGGCATCCTTGTTTATATCATCGGTCGAAGGTAATTATTAGTGTTTAATAGTTTTTATTAATATTTAAATTGTTATGAATTATAATCAACTTCTAAAAATGTTCATTTTAATTTATATGTTTTTAGAGTGCGGAGTAGCTCTTCAGATTTACCTGCGATCCTTAGACGGATCCACGAGACTCGTGTGCACCCAGATTGATGGAGGTATATGCATATTCTTCGGTATCATCGTGACACGTGGTGGCCTCGATTCTAGGTATTTACATTAAATAAAAATTTAATTTATTGCATTACATATGTTTACATTTGTGTAACCAATTACTTGTTTTATATTGTCTTAAATATACTTTATTGTAGAGTTTATATTATTGGGACCGGATTCGATATTCTGATGATATTATGCGCCAAGTCTTTTACGTGTCGATGTCTTATACTTGGTTTAGCCGTATTAGTGAGTGGTGGCACCTGTTTGATCCTAAGAGAGTCATACCCGCTATTGTCGGCAAGTAGACCTGGAAGGCTTGGTAGGAGGCGTGGGCGAGGCCAAAGGAGATTGAAAGATCATGGAGGGATAGCAGAAACAGGATGAGCGAGCCAGAGGGTCGTGGTGCTGGGATATCTAAGTATAGAGGCTGGTCTCAGGGGCGAATCACATACGAGATGCCATCGTAAGTTATATATATATATGTAGGGGTGGGTTCAGATGAGAACCATGTCATTATATGCGAACCTGCGAACTAGTGCTTTTATTATATACCAGCAGTGCTTTTATTATATAATTCTAATACTTTTAATCAAATAAGGAAATACACAAAAAATTTGATCCATCTATTTAATTAGATCAAGGCCCATAATTGACCCTAGGTTCACATATAAGAACATGGTTCTCATTTGAATCTAATCTTATATATATATATATATATATATATATTTGTGTGTGTGTGTGAAAAAATAATAAATTAATTGTTATAGCGTGAGGAGACGGGTAGGGAACCTACCGCGTACGAGCTTCTATGAGTCTGTATCAGAAAGGCGACGACTCGTTGACGGACCCCATATCTTAGCGGATAGCTGTAAGTTTATTTAATTTCTAAACTCAAATTAATTTATGTATTAATTTTGTTTTTGCCATTATTATCCATGAATACAATTAACAATTTTGTTTTATCTATCAGACGGAGGCTCAGACTACATTGGAGAGCAGGCATGCTGCATCACAAAAGTCTAGCATGTTTGTTGACTCGAACGACGTCTACCTCTCCGTTGTCAGGCCCAACAAGGGTCGATAGTTTGGCACGAGATGCGTCGCCAAGGAGTTCGATACAGGCTCCACCTCTACGTCATCCAGCAGGTCAATTCTCGTCTGGGAAATCTGTAGACGCAATTCGAGGAGGTTGAGACGAGGCATCAGGAGGAGTTGCAAAGGTTGCGATGTTCAAGCACAGTCTCAGAAGGAGTTGCAGGGGATGCGCGAGGCACAGGTGCAGGCCCAGATGGACTTCGAGCAGTGACTCCAGTGACAGGTTCAGGAGCGTATTAACGCAGCGATGGACGCGTTGGCAGCACGACCTCCTCCTCCTCCCCCTTCCCCTCACTTGATTAGTTTATTCGATTATGAGATGTTGTGTTATTATTGTAGAATTAATTTGATACTGATTCATATTTAATTTATTTTGTATTTGTATTTTTTAAAATATTTGTAAATAGGTGGTTGAACAATTAAAAAAAAAAAAGAGGTTCATTAATCTAATTAATAAAAGTGTTAGGAAAAAAAATAAAAATTATATTTACCGACGGACATGAAGCCGTCGGTAAAATTAAATGGGAAGAAATTCGTCGACAATTTAAATTACCGACAAAGGTTTTGCTGACAACCTAGACCCGTCGGCAATCCATCAGTAAGTGATTTGCCGACGGAGTGCCGACGGATATGGCCGTCGGCAGTGCCATTTTTTTTTGTAGTGATGCATATATACTAAACGAAAAAATTCTTATCTAACGTGTCTTTTTAGTAAGTTTCAGGCTGACATGTGATTTTCTGGTAGTTCGAATACTTAATTGGCGAGTTTTTGAGGTTTTGGAGACTTACTAAATATAAGATTTCTAATATCTACCTAATTTATTATATTTTTTTTAACTTAATCTTTTCCTTTTTTATAATTGTCTACTTTAATATTTTCCTTTGTTTATTTTTTGTCTAATTTAATATTTTGTTTTATTCTTCTAATATAAATATATAAGAAGTCATATATAATTAGAAAAAAAAATCCAAATTACTTATCTTAATTAAAAGAAAAATTACTTGTAAGATAATGTTTTACCAAAAAAATCAATTATTTATTAATAATCTTAGAATAAAAGTTAAAATAATTTTATTCTTACGAATTAAAATCTATAATATAATTATTACGAGTTACTTTCAATAATTTAAGTATGTAATTAATAATATTAACGAATTCAATTTAAATATAAAAATATAACTTTATATAATAATAATTAATAAATATTAATTAGACATCAGTACAATACGACACGAGTTGAGAATATGATATCTTTTGAATTTCTATAAGTATGTAAGAGGTTGATGAATTAAATCAGATAGTTATATGAGTGAAATAAAACAGCTTCAAAATTTGTTGTTAAAAGAATTTGAACTCAATTCCTACACCGATGAATATGAGCTTATTATAAATTTAATTTAAATATTAGAATATAAAAATATTTAATAATAAATAATTAATAAAAATTAGACACTGGTTGAACGTGTAACGAGTTTTAAATTTATTTAAGCATGTAAATATAAAATTGTTAATGAATTTAATCTAAATATTAAAATAAAAAATTATTTGACAATAAAAATAATAATTAATAAATAGTAACTAGGTATATGTATAAGACACGAGTTAAAAATACGTTATCTTATGAATTTTTTTTATTTTTAAATTTAAAAACTCTATAATGACAAAATATATTTTTGTATTTATCTTTTGACAAAAATTCGTATAATACGCGAGAGTTAAACTAGTTTTTATATCAATAACACCAATAATTTCATGAAGCGTTATAGAAAACCACAATCACACTTGAAAACTGAAGTTCCTAGAATTGATATAGAAGACCCTAATCACACTGGATAACATTCAAGTTAGAAAAGAAAAGAGCAAAAAAAAAAAAAAAAAATCAGAAATAAACAAGCAAGTGTGCAGATAAGCAACACAACAATCACATCACAGCATTTTCTAGCTAATAACTCATCAGCATCATCCCTGATAAACACTTAACAGAAATACACCAATTAGAAAAAGGCACAGTTTAACATCAATTTGCAACAGCAAATAAAAGTAACAGAACCAAAACCCTACCATGGTCCCAAACATTGGGTACCGAAAATAATAAGTCTACAATCCAAAGTCGAAACACAGAATCGTGAAAAAGTACCTTCAGCTAATACACGGTGCTAATAATAATAATACGCTAAAACAGATTGAAGCCCAAAAACATAACATCAAACACAAGCTAGTCATGGCAGGCAGTTATCTTAAGCCAAAATCAAAGATAACCAAAAAACTAAGGGTAGCTACTCTGAAAATTACGACCCCAAGACAATAATAATAATAATCTTCAATCATCATCTTCATTAACATCAAGCTTCTTGAGTTTCTTTTCCAGCTCATCCTCACTACCATCATCATCTTCATCCCCACCCTCCTTATCATCATAATCATTCCCATCCGGGTCATTCTCATCCAACGGCCCAAGCTTCTCCTGACATTTCTCAAATATATCCTTCAAATCCTCGATATCCTCATCCGACACAAAATTCCCATTAACATTCAAAAACTTAAACTCAGGCAAACGCAACAAACTCCTTGCCAAAGCCTTAACCGAACCCCTAATCGAATTCTGGCTCAAATCAACCTCCTTCAACTTCTCATGCCCTTCTCCCAACGCTTTGCTTATGTGAATCGCACCCTCGTCCTTAAGCTCATTTTCAGACAAGTTCAACTTCACAAGACCCTTCTTTCTAGAAACGCAAGCCGATATGCTCGGAGCAGCTTCGGCTGTAATATCATTTCCAGCCATCTCCAAAACCGCAAGCAAAGGTGCCGATTCTTTCAGAGCATCGGCTATCGCAATTGCC
The DNA here is from genome assembly GCA_014905375.1 of Phtheirospermum japonicum. Classification (NCBI taxonomy): domain Eukaryota; kingdom Viridiplantae; phylum Streptophyta; class Magnoliopsida; order Lamiales; family Orobanchaceae; genus Phtheirospermum; species Phtheirospermum japonicum. The sequence continues at coordinate 1,102,112 of BMAC01000076.1, forward strand.
CCGTCATCTTCCAAATTCAAATAGCTCAGATAAATCTCAGTCAGATGCTCGTGTTTGTACAGAGCCTCGCTCAGCTTCAAACCGGCCTCCACACCAAACATGTTGTCCCGAAGATCAATTTTCTTCAAATTCCGACATTTCGTGAGCGCTTCAGATAAAGCGACCCCACCTTCGGCCCCGACCCGAGTGGACGAGCACCGAAAATCCTCCAGCAACGGACAGCGGTTCAGAATCTCAGAAATTGCAATCGCCCCTTCGTCTCCAGTCATATTGTTGTGAAATTGAAGAACTTTAAGCACGTCTGTTTTAGGAACTAACTCACAGACGGCTTGCGCAGCTTCTTTTGAAATCCCATCGTTCATCAAATAAAGCTCCTCCAAATTGGTCTGAGACTTAAGAAGCTTTCCGAAAGCTCTAACTCCCTTTTCGCCCAAGGCATTGTCAGAAATATTCAGATACTTCAAATCAGAACCTTCGAGAGCTTCGGAAAAGATATTCATGACTTCGAGAGCTTCGGCCTCGGGCCGGCCGGCGACAAAATCCGACAAGTCAACCTCTTTCAGCTGATTCTTGACGGACGCTAAGATCGGGCCCGCGACCTGGGCTGCGCCCAGCCCGAAGCTACGGTTGCTGAAGCATATTTTAGTGTAGGAATTCCCGGGCTCCTTCAAGGGGCTCAAGAGTGTCTGGGCCTCGTCCACTTCTATAAAAGCCCGTTGGCCTTTGGAGATGTCGAAGATCGTCTCACGGAGGGCAGATTCAATTTCGGGCTCCGCAGGCTCGTTCACAGCGTCTTCCTCGAGCTTCGAGCCACCCTTGAGGACGTTCAGTATCAGCTTGCTGCACTCGCGAGCATACAGCTGGACGGCCGAGCTGCCATCGCCGTCGGGTTCCTGCTCGTAGTGATGGTTGGCGGTAGTGAAAGCCGATTTCTCAATTTGCTGGGCGTGTTTCAAGGCCTTGTCGATTTGGAGGCTTCCGTACTTGCGTGTGAAGATAGTGGGCGTCGAGAGATTGTTCATCATCCGGTCAACAAGCGTCTGACGTGTGTTCTCACTGGGGGGCCACAGTTTAATGGCGATGTGGCGGCGATCTCCATTTGTTGTTTTGGCATCCATCACAACCAGACCTAAAATCTAAAAAAAAAAAAAATAAATAAAAAATTAAAATATAGTATGTTGATTGGAAAGCTAAAGATGAGAAAAGTCACTTAGAAAGCGTATAGAAATTCAACACATTGTTTATCTTACAAATATTAATTCAGAAATGGGGGTATGTCTAGACAACAATTTAGATAAGCCAACTAAACACCAAGACATCTTTGTATATATATAAGATAACAACCCTAATGTTGAACGAGCAAGAGCCAATATTCAGAAACAAGAAAATCATATGGTTACAACTATTATAATGTTTCTTATCATGCGTTCTACTTTTATGTTATTCTCAAATTAAGATACTTTTTGTTCTTGTTTTAGTTTAAATTCTAATTATTGCTTTAAGTATGAGCTCAGTTTTCATGACACCGATTCACACCCACGCGAACTGGAACATCATAACACGAGTATTTGTTCCTCATGTATATTTAACATGAGGCGGAGAAAGTATAATTGACATTTATATACTTTACATATGACTATATGAGCAAAATACAGTATACAGAATATTCCACTTCTTTTCTCCTAGCAAAGGAAGCTGTAATGTTAAAATATCGAGAAAATCTAAAATCTGGCACACAACAAATAGAACCATTGCACTGAGAAACTTGTATAGCTTATGAATATCCAAAGCAAAGTTTCAGTTAGTTACACACTATGCTAGGGCCTCAAATTGAACTTAACATAATGGATGCAAATAGTAATCTGAGCATTTATTTCATTTCATCTATCATAGTACCAAGGTTAAATTCCAAAAAAATAAAATCTTATTGATACCTAGTTCTTCCTTTTAGAAAGAAGTATAGAAATCCAGTTTTAAATAATATTATTTTTTTCCCTTGTCACTTCCCTTGGATAAACCCTAGATCCAATTGAAAGCGTTTGGCATCGATATATAACAGATCCACGAGAAAACACAAACATTTACAAGGAACAACCGAAAAATTCGAAATTCGATAAAATGGTAACAAGCAGCACCTTAACAGCTCCGAGAAGTTAAAGTAATAGAAAACCCATGAATGCATTTCTAGTTTTGTGACTGCGCATCGGTTTTACTCACTAAAAAAGGTGAAGCAGGAAACAGAAACCCTAAAAACCCTAAAAACGGAAAATGGGAGCGAAAAAGTTCGTGAAAAAGGGGAGAGTAAAAGAAAAGGGACAGAAAATAGAAAAGGGAGAAATTAAATTACCTCTTTGTTACGAATTCTTGATTTTTCTGAGTAAGTTGCGGCTCTTTTGATTGTGGAACTGTGCGAATGCCGAATGGATAGAGGGGGAAATGAAAGAAACTAATAACTCAAATGAAAATGTTTGGGGGGAAAGTGAAAAAAAAAAAAAAAAAAATGTTATCGAATCCACTTTTTTTCGATATTGGAGGACCAGAGCGGCTGTGCGATGCAATTTATATATGCAAAAGTCATTCCAACCAAAAAAAAAAAAAAAACACAAAAAAATTCGTTTGGGGCTTAGAGCTTGTGTTGATTGGGAAAAATCTTTTAACTAATAAATTTATTTAAAAAAATTTTAGTTCTTAAAGATGGCGATGTGTCAACTTTTGATTGGATTACAATATATGGGTATAATAAAATGAATTTATTATAATATTTTTCTATATTTTGATTATAAATATATTAATGCATATTTTCTTAATCTTTGTTATATACAGACGAGGTGAAATACGTAAATAGCCTCTATCAAAATAAATTTTATTTCAATTCTATCCATTTTTTCACCGCACTTATTTTCATTTTAAAAAATATTGAAAAATTAAAAAGAAGATACAAATTAAGGGGAGCACCTCAAAATTGAAAAGTCATTCCAAACATCGTCTACCAAGAGTCGCGGCGTTACTTGGTCACCTAGCCCCAACCCCATGTATGTTGTTTCTTCAATTTTTGTATTATTTTTGAAACTCTTTTTTTTTTTTTAATGTTTTGTGTGACGAATTTAGGGTTATATTGTTTATAAATTAAGTTTATATTGTCATTAATATGGAAAAAGAAGGATGGAATGCCCTTTTTTTTTTTCTTTTTTTTTTTGAATTTGAAGTTTGGAGAAAAATCGTCAATACTGACCAAAATTTACTTAAGATTTTGACTTTGTACTATTGAATAAATACAATATTTCGGCTAGTGGCCGCCAAAAGCCTTTTTATTTGTTAACTAATTTCTATATCGTTTTTGTTGAGGAATTTATTCTTGGCAATAATTCATATTTTGTTATTTGCCTTTCTTGGGCACAAAATAAATTAGGGAACTAGATTTAGGACTATTTTATGTTTCCTAGTTTATTCACAAGACTTTAATTATTCCTAAATTGTGTTTAGGATTTGTTTTTAGGATTTTACCAAGTTTAGGATTCTTAGTTGTCTATTTAAGACACAAGTATTCCTACACTTGTGTGACAGGTTTTTTAAGAGTTGAACGCACGGATTTCTTGGAGGATAATCGACGCAAGAAGACGCACAAGAAAGGAAGAAGAACACGGTGAAGAAAACTACTTGGAGCCAACGTTCGTGAGTAACAAGATCTTGGAAGTTGCGTGACCAACCGAAGAGATCTTGCCATTCCGGCAACAAGTATTTAGTATCAAGTTTCTTGATATTTAGTTTTCATATATTACTTTATATTTTGTATTAAACGTGAATTGAAAGTAATATAGTTTACGGGTTTGTACACCCAAGTTCACAAGTATTTACTTGTGAACTGAATTTGTTTAATCGTGTTCTCTTTTTAATTTCCGCTGCATAACTTTGTGTTATTTTARTYGATRTTGTTAACCAGTGTTGTTAACATTGATTAACAACATCGTAAATCTGATCCTCATTTTTAAATCCATAGACCTTCTAATATTACAATTGGCATTTAGAGCGGGTTACTTAACCTTTCAAGTATTGATCCTTATTTTTATAGGTGCTATGGATGCTCAAGGCAACCCGAGGCCTTTAATCCTTAATGGTGAGAATTACTCTCTCTGGAAACAGAGGATGAGGTGGCAATTGAAGAGCATGGACGAACGTGTTTGGAAGACTGTCCTTATTGGATGGGAAAAGCCACGTGTCACGGATGGCGAGGGCGATGCCATTCCCAAGAAAGAAGAAGATTGGACTGCTGACGAAGCAGCTGCAGCAAATTGGAATTCTAAATGCATCAACGCCTTGTGTGGCTATGTAGATGCAAGTTACTATCGTATCATCAAGAACTGTGAGTCGGCAAAGGATGCATGGGACGCACTTCAAAGGGTGTGCGAAGGAACAACAAGCGTGAAGAAGTCCAGACTAAGAATGCTCTTGTCCACATTCGAGGTTATGAGAATGATTGAGAAAGAATCTATCATGGATTACTCAGTGAGATTAGCTGAAATAACAGAGGAGTGCAAAGATTTGGGTGAACCCATAACAAATTCCCGTCTTGTAGGAAAATTGCTAAAATCCATTACAAAAAAATATAGCATGAAGGTGGTGGCAATAGAAGAATCCAAGGATGTTGATAACATCGATTTCAACACCTTAGTTGGAAATCTCAAGCAATACGAGATGGAACATGTCACTTCTAGCTCGAAAGAGAATGTTGCTTATTCTTCTGATTTAATTAAAGTAGGAGATGAAGATGACGAGGAATTCGATTTTAATGGAATTATTAAAAGGATTGAGTCGACTACTCTCGAAGAAGATGAACTGGCCCTTGTTACTCAACGCTTCAACAAATTCTTGAAGAAGAAGAACAACTCAGGAAGCTCAAGTACAAGGAACAGGACACAAATAACCACTCCAAAGTCTACTGTACRAACTCTTSCACAATYTCARTHMTCAAACTCAATTTCCAATGTGTCTAGCTCTTCAAAACAACTCGGCGAGATACAATGTCACGAATGCAAAGGTTGGGGATATTACAAGAATGAGTGTCCCACCTTTCTTAGAAAGAAAAGTATGATAACTACCGACTTTACTGAAGACGTTAATGATTCCGAGCCACTTGATCCAGTCCCAGCTTTATTCTCCCATGTTGTTTGGGACGACGATATCCATGTTGGTTTGCTTGCAGATAACATCGTGTGCCTGAATGCTGAGACCACTGACTATTATGAGGAATATGAGCAGCTGAGTGAAGATCACAAAAAATTGTATGTCAGTTGGAGTAAACAGGTTCTCAAAGCGAAAGATCTCGCAAAAGAAGTAGAAAAACTAACCAAGGAAAAGGAGGATCAGCTCGAAATTATTGTCCGGTTGAAATCATCTCTCACCAAGAAGGATGCTGAGCTTGAGAAGATTAGAAACGAACTTACTACTGTTCGAGGTACAATTTCAAATCTAAAAAAAGGTAAGGCTAAGCTTGATGAAATTTTGCAGGTTAGCTTCCCAGATTCCTCTAAACATGGATTAGGATACAAGCCAAGTCAACCCACGCAAGTGTCGAGTCAAGAACAAAAATCTTCCAAACGCCACAAGAAGAGAAGGAGACAATTCGTGTGCCATCATTGTGGAGAACCAGGCCACATTCGTCCCTTTTGTTGGAAGATCATTGGGGGAAGAAGACACTCTCAGAGAACAAATATGCCTGTCAAGTCCAATGTTGGTAACCGCGCTACCAACATCAATAAC
>BMAC01000076.1:1114976-1138236 GCA_014905375.1 Phtheirospermum japonicum
CTTGATATTTAGTTTTCATATATTACTTTATATTTTGTATTAAACGTGAATTGAAAGTAATATAGTTTACGGGTTTGTACACCCAAGTTCACAAGTATTTACTTGTGAACTGAATTTGTTTAATCGTGTTCTCTTTTTAATTTCCACTGCATAACTTTGTGTTATTTTAGTCGATGTTGTTAACCAGTGTTGTTAACATTGATTAACAACATCGTAAATCTGATCCTCATTTTCAAATTCATAGACCTTCTAATATTACAGTTTTTATAGAAATTGATGTAGAAAATAAGTAAAAGAATTAACAATTTCGACATCTACAATAATCGATGTAGAAAATCAAAATTTTAAAAATTAATTTCGACATCTGTTCATAAACCAAAGTAGAAAATAAGTTCAAAAACAGTTTTTACAGAATCGATATAATAATTAATTTCAAAAATGTTTAAGAAATCTCGGATACTAAAAACATAAATTTGTTGATAATCTTTGATACTTGTGGCGGAAATTTCTTCGAATTTTGATAGACCAGGGCCGAAAGGTTCGCGAACAATTTTTTTCGAATCGAATCAAATTTAACAATTTGAATGCGAAAACCAAAAAAATAATTAGAAAAAATTGAAAAAAAAATACTAATCCACTACTGTGATGAGAAATCAGGATTTACAAAAAGAAGAGAAAATTGTTAATTTTTTAAATATGGTGAATAATTTAAGAATATTATTGAATTGTAAATTATCAGGTTTATTTTTTTTTATAGGTGTGTGTAGTAATTTTGAATTTTTGTGTAAATTATTTAACAATTGACAAGATGAAAATTATTTATAATTTTGTAACGGTATATGTTACATTTTATTGATTGACATAAATAAACATTCGACAAGTACTAGTAGAATTGGCCAATGGTTAATCATGCCATGTAACCTTGTTTGGCTTCCATGTTCCCGGCCCATTAAACTAATCTGGGTCCATGAAGTAATCCAAAATCCAATTGAAATTGGATCCCCTAGGGCCTAGGTTGTTATTAGAGTTATGTCAGGTTATCCTATTTTGTCAAATGAAATTTGTACACCTCATAAATCATGCAGTTGTGAGTTGTGCAATTACATATAAGGCCAAACTTGAAATGTTCGGGTGATGCTTGTCATAAATGATAAAATTAATAGATTTCCACAAACAAAATAATTCTTCTTATTTAAAATAAGTGTCTTTTTTTTTTTTCCAATGATTACACGCATATTAAGAAAAATTTTAACGTACCCCAAATACCCAAATTAAAATAACAGAATAGTTTTCAGTTAAATGAGTATTATAACATAAACACAATTGTGAATTAGGCATAAGGGTAAGTTATTTTGAAAAAAATTGCTTCCTTATATTGGAAATTTTAAGATGTCAAATTATTGTTAATAATTTCCAAAGAGAAAAACAATGACATTTATTAAATAGTTGCGATGTAACATAGAACCAAAACAATCATGAATAGTAGAATATCAACAATCCACACTAGTTATTTGCGATATCTAAAAGATACAGAAGCGCTTAAACACTTTTCAAATGATTTTTTGAATGCAATTACATCTCTAGGCAAATAATTGAAAATAACGCGTATTTATATAAATATTTTAATAGTGAATAATTTATTAAAAGCTGGAATAGCTCAGCTGGTTAGAGCGTGTGGCTGTTAACCACAAGGTCGAAGGTTCAATCCCTTCTTCTAGCGATCTTTTTTAAAAATATTTTTTAACATATATATATTTACTATGAGTCTTTATGAACTAGAAGTTTAAGTAACTTTCTTTAAGAACAAATGTGGCTTGGTTTGGTTATTTACCCTTATTAAGCTATGAGTGTGTGTGTGGTCCGAGTGGATTATATATGTTCGTCTATCTAAATGAGCTTCGCACGTTGTGGAGAAAGCCGATCGATACCATTTTCTTGTCGTGCGTTTGCCTTTCGACAGCAGCAAAGCTGGAAATAATTGACGAAGAAATGTGTTTTAATGCCTCAACAGTCTAACACCAAGTTAGTATGAAGCTCTAATATCTTTATGCCTTCTTAATGGAAGGGAGTTGTGGCCAATTAATTTGTTGGATATAAATAAGTAAAATAATTTAGTGCTTTGTCTCTTACAGTTATGATGTCATTAAAATAAGAAAGCAAGATGTGGATGACGATTTGACACAAACTTATAATTTGTGTCGCGAACTCGAATTGCCACCCTGAGACAAGACACCCAACCCCCGATTATTTGTAACTAATGACAAGCCCTCATCACTCTAACTGTCCAAGGACATGAATTATTGAGCTTTTTATGAGCATTTAAATATGTGGTTTGTTTGGGTCTCGTGTTCGTCCATTTTTGGTTACTCATTTACCTCGAGTCATCATAAAAGGCAAGTTACATCTGAAGGGGGGTTTTTAGTTACTGGGATTTTAATTTATTACTTGTATACCTTGAGTAAGGTTAAGAAGGTAATAACGACATTGACAATGATATGCTTTTTAACAGTACTCGTTATTAATAATTTAAACAGATTCCCTTGTCTGCTGCTTGTGTTGATTAAGACCTAAACAATTAAAAGGGGTTCCATATTATCTGGATCATGTTTCCTAATCTCTTCCTGGAAACTAAGTTAAACCGCATAATAAGGATGATCTTTTTCATGCTTTAGGAGATTAGTTGCTTGTCTTTTCATTTTTTTTGGGATTATAATTATAATGACTACCGTTTGGAGTTTGGCGATGTCATCCGGAAAAATCAATCGACTTTGAAATTATAAATACCCTTAGGTGTTTATTTTTTGGTCTGTGTTTCAAATATTAGATTCAAAATCTCAATAATTATTTGTATTAATACTCAAATTTTCAATAATAAAATCGACTTTTAAAATATTAATGGATTTGCTACCACTAAATGTGTGACAAAGTTTTTAATACGTTGAAAAATCATACTTAATGTTAAACAACTATCATTATATTGTTTTGAAAAGTTACTTTTTACAATAAAATTATGTATTTTTGTTTAGAAAGTATGATTGGGTAACATGTCTTACATATAGTGCAAAAAAGATTTTGCAATGAAACATATCTATATATCATATTCATACATTTACTTCTCTCGTTCTTTTCTCTCGCAAGCTTTACATTTGAATGAAGAAATACAATTAAATAGCATTTGTCAAACTTATTTATAAAATAACAGTAAAAAGTAAATGATTTATAATATTACAATAAATAATAATTTTTGGCCATCACACTTTAGCAATTTTATGAAAACACATATTTTTAGTTAATTCGAACTCTAATTATCTAGTTTCCATTTTATTTTTCCATTTCTTGAGAACGGTACATATCTCTGAGACTTGAATACTCAGGCGTTCAAGAAATGAACCGTGTCAATTTTCTTAAAAACTCATAAAATATCTCACGGAATATGTAAAACGATATGACTATCATATTTTTGGTCAAAATAACTTGGAAAACACATTTTCAAAACATCGATAAAGACTAAAGTTTCTTAAAAGAATAATGGTCAATTTACCATATTATCACCTATATGTAATTTAGAAAGATTTGTTTTACTTTATTTTTATCTACTTGGACAAACCCTCAAATGAATTTGAGCTTAATTAACCTAGAGTACATAGTATGCACATCTAAGTATCAATTCACTAGATTTTAGTTGTAACAACAACAAATAAAATCCACTAAAAACACCAATTGAATCATCAAATCAAAATAAACAAAAAATTACCAAATAAGGGGAAAAAAACAATTTCTACATTATTACCTTCTTCATCATCTCTCACCTCTCTAATCTACCTTTCCTCAAGGCAAAAATGGGAGACAGAGCAGTGTTCTTCGCCTGACTGCAAATCGGCACATTAATCACTGGCCTTATCCTTATACTCCCCGTTCTTGTCCTCTCACCACCTTTCTTATTAACCCTCTTAACATTATTATTATTATTATTATTATTATTATTATTAGACTTCTCTTTATTATTCTCTCTAACAATAACCCCTTCTTTTCTCTCATCGCCTGACAGAGCCGATACAGAAGCTTTCGACGAAGACGATGAAGCAGATGGCGACAAAGCCGGCGGTGACGTCATCGAAGATCCACGTTGCTTCTTCAACCTCAACAGCTCTTTCCACAAAACCGTGCATTTCGGCGGCCTCGGCGATGGATCGTCGTCGATAAACCAGCTTATTCTGCTTTCTCCCTTGTCAATCATCTGCTGTTCTTTTCCGTGGGGCCCTTCGTCGCCGACGTCATCATTCTCGGGTTTCAAGGCGATCCTGTTGAGTTTCTCGGCTTGGTGGACTTGCCAGAAGGGGAGTAGCTTGCCTTCGCAGAACAGCTCGTCTGCAGTCAACATGTTTGTTAAATTGCCTGACAGAAACTCAAACTCTGTTGCCTTAGCCTTAGCCTTAGCCTTTGCCTTTGCCTTAGCTCGTTGTTCGTCCTCTCGCCGCTCTTTCTCGGGGTTCGGGCAGATGGAGATGAACTCGCTCTCGTCGAGAAAGTCGGACGAGAAGGATATACGTGGGCCCGAGCTTGGCTCGACGAAGACGAGTTTTGATGTGGCTTGAAGAGAGGCCATTTTGAGATGGATGAGAGTGATGGAACTTTTTTTCTTTTACATGTTAGAAAAAGTTTGCATGGGTTTTATTTATAAAGAGTGAGGGTAGTGTTTGTTGGATGCCTTTTGTGATGATTGATGGCTTTGTTTGTTGTCACTTTCTTTTGGTTTGGTTTCTTAGTACTAAATATTGATACCTAGTGTGATCAGGTGATGTTGAAACAAATGATACTTATGGAGTAAGAGCACATGGACACCAAGCTAGAGAACTATAGGACAAAAAAAAAAATCAACTTTATTTGCAATATTTACTATAAAGTAAATCTCTTACTTAATCATCATTGTGTTTTACGCAAAAATTGGTTTTATTTAGATGGTGGTCGTCTGATCTCTTCAATTTTCTTTTAACTGGGTTCTGTCTAATAGTATCAATAATTGTATGATCGGTTAAGGCTTAATTTGATGAAGTTTAGAGTTTGGTGAGGTGTCCAGGGAGTTTGCAAGACATATTTTCCAAAAAAAGTAAATGAAGGAGTGATGACTGACGAGACAAGCAAGGCTGTCTGTGACTGATCACAAACTAACTAGCTAGTTCCTTATCATTCGGACAACGCAAATAAATACTCATACCGGATTGAGGTTGATATACGGTTCAATTCAAACTTACTAGTTTGAGTCCATCTCTTGAATTTGAATTTAAAATTAAGTCGACGTGGAGTTAGGTGTAGGTTATTTAAAGACTGTGGTACACCAATTAATACACCATATATTATTATTATTATTATTATTATTATAGATTGATTAATTAGTTATGGATTATGTATAGTCACTTGAGAGTTATTTTAACTTGATTAAGCTGCAATTGTATATAGTACTAGTAATAAAAGTCCAACGAGCTTGGGGCAAGATTGGAGGAAGAGTTTAGAATGCTTAAACCACACTATAAACCAATTACATGTGATTCTTGACTTGCAAGAAAATCTGTATTTTTGGTTGGGTTTCCAAAGTAGCTCTAAATACTTGTGCACTTGAATTCGACTGGTTTGTGTTTAAAAAAGAATTTAATTAAAGTCAAGAGAATTTTGATCAGTTGATTATGAAACTATTGAATTCACAATAATGATCCAATCGTATCATAAGTATAAAACAATACATTCTTTCGATTGATAGAATTTCTCAATGTCTCACAGCTTGAATTAATTTGCTCAGTATATTTATATAAAAAAACATTTACCTATATCGCTACTATATATGAATTTATATGTATAAAGTAAGGTCAGAAGAGGATGTAAATAAGCACCCAAAATGATGGTGTGTCTTGTTTTATTGTGTTACGAATATATAAATATTTTGTGTGAATATTCATTATGTAAACAATTCGTTTTTATCACACCATTCAGATATTCATCGCACATAATATAATATACATATTTAGAAGATAATTTTCACTTGTTTAAATTAAAATTTCAACACACATATTCATTAAACGTAATATTTATATTCATCACATACAATATTTCTATTTATCATACATAAAACACGATTTTCAATAAAATCATATTCATCATACACAAAAAATATACATATCAATCGTATAAAACATTAAAGAGGAAATCGGGTGCACCATATATTTGGCACCCGAGGGCATGGTAATTTATCAGATTAAAATACACACCTCATATGCATAAATAAGACAAATTTTATCATCTACTCGAATGCACAATGTATGGTGCACCTGGATCCCACTTTAATGTTGTGTGTGATGAATATGTATATTTTGTGTGATGAATGTGATTGTATTAATTTTTTTTTTATATATGATAAATCTATGTATATTGTATTAAGAATATGTATGTATTGTATTAAATTCTTATTAAACAAGTGAAAATTGTAATATATATATATATATATATATATATATATATATATATATATATATATATATATATATATATATAATGTTATGTGGTGAATACATATATGTTGTGTGCTAAATATGAATGGTGCGTGTGATGAATATGATTTGTGATAAAACAAAATTATCAATAAAATACTACTGATCACACATAACATCCATTTATATTATTAGACAAAATATTTATATTTATAACATATAAAAACCGAATACACCATATATTATAAATGATGTAAATCATCCATCAATAATATTGAAATGATAATTATAATAGACGGCCCAAACTAGTTTTAGTGTGTCTTTATCTGTTTTATTCCGCTTCATATTTTAGGTGGTTGTACTCAACATGAAATGCCATGAAATTTTATTAATTATTTATTTTATGAAATTCTATAGATAATTTCATGGATTCTAATGGAATTCTATTGAACTATATTATAGATTTATATGAATTTTAATAGAATTCATTAATGTATTGGAATTATTATAACTCTTTTCTACAAGAATAATTATCACAATTTGAGAATGTACAAATTGCAATAATAATACTTATCGTACAAGCTTATCATTAAAAATATGAATTATTAGAAAAAATTAATATTATGTTACCTATTTTTTAATTAATTATTTTTTCTTTTTCAGATAATCAGTTTTAAAATTAATTATTTTTATAAACTCAGCAATATTGATCTTTTCTCTTATTTTTATTGCAAGATGAATGCTATGTCTTCCTACTCAAAAAGTTAAAAAAAAAACGTAATTTAAAAAAAATAACAAACTATGATGATAAGAAATATAAAACTTAACATTGTCATTTTTCTTAAATAGATAATATTTCATAATTTTATAAACTATGATGATAAACAAATTAATAATAAGGTCTCATTATATTTTATGTGCAAATATGATAATGTGATTAATGTAATCATTGTCATATCATGTTATATTAAAATATGATAATTTTAAAAAAATTACGAGAATAAATAAATATCTTTTCGTTGCACGAATATTTTTCCCTTATAGATTGATTATATATATATATATATATATATATTCTTTTTGAAAAATTAAAAAAATAAAATGAATAATTATATATATATATATATATATATATATATATATATATATATATATGTGTGTGTGTGTGTGTGTGTGTGTGTGTGTGTGTGTGTGTGTGAGAGAGAGAGAGAGAGAATATATATTATTTAAATTTTAATGTGAATAAAAAAAGTGAATTACATAAAATTTTGAAAGTAAGAGGCAACTTAAAATTTATTAAATTCCATTAAAATCCTCATTTAATAAAAATCAACAAAATTTCATTATAGATTGAGAGTGCCGAAATTGTATAAAATATATAGAATTCAAAACTAAGTACCCACTTTAGATCCACTCTAGTGAATGTACAAATGATACTTGTAATATCGAGTAAATGTGTTAGTCAACGAGGGAGTCTATTGACGGTTCATCTAACATAAATCATAATTCACATGGTATGAGTCCTAAGCATGTGATTATCACATGAAAATTCGAACTACATCCCATGTGAAACAGTTCGGTTCCCAACTGAAATCAAGAAACATATAGCATGTCTCTTAATTACATCAATACCCTTCATTTCCTTGATGTTCATCAGCCAATTCCGGTTTCCCCCTATCGCTAATTAAGGGCATTATTGTCATTTGACATGATATCTTGTGGGGTTAAACACTTGCATTATGATTTGGAGTACACGCAATTTATCATGTGCATCTTATAAGAATATGTTATTATTCACTTATACGTAATGATATACAATAATTATACGTGATGATATATGATAAAAATTTAGAGTTAGGATTTATTTTTCATTTTAGGGTTTAGTTTTACATTTTAGGGTGTAGTTTTTTATTTTTAGGATTTAATTTTCTATTTTAAGGTTTAGTATTTCAATTTTCTTATTTAATTTTTCATTTTAAAGTTCCGCAAAAATCTATCATTCTATCAGTTATAAGTGATGAATACGCCAGTTATATGTGATGATATATGATAAAAATTTAGGGTTTAAAAGTTAATATTCAATTTTCATTTTAGTTTTTCACTTTAAGGTTTAGTTTTTCCGTTTTAGGATTATTTTTTTTCATTTGAAGATTTTAGATTTAAACTTAGATTTAAATTTAGAATTTCAATTATTTTCCTTATATACATCAATTATATATGATAATATATAAACAGGCGTAGGTCAACTAAATATGTAAACAGGCGTAGGTCAACTAAACTTGGAGTTATAAATTTTCCGTTTATGGGGTAGGGGTGAGCGGAATCGGGTACCCGGTCATTTTTCTTGGAATCGGAACCGGAACCGGTTGGAACCGGTTCCAAGAAAAAAGAACCGGTCCCGGAACCGGTACTAGCCGGGTCCAAAGTTTTTGGATCCGGTCCCGGACCCGGTGGGTACCGGTTCCGAAACCGGGTACCCGGTCTTTATTTGAGTTTTTTCTTTTTTTAAATTTATAATAATAAATTTGCTAAACTATGTATACTACATGTTATTAACACCCTACTATATTGTGGTGTTATCTAAAATAAAGTGTACAATACATTAGTATTAACTTCTTCTTATTTACCAAAAGTAAGTCTACAATATAGAAAAAATTTTAGTTTCCTACTACATCAATTATATAATATTACATTGTAATATATCTACAAATAGTACAATACCAAATTTCATGAAAATAAATCTATAAATACATAATATAATAACAAGTTCATAATATTTATCAATACAAAGTTTTCAAACTTATTCATAATAAGAGATCACAAATCAACAAAATACATAGAAAATCCTCAAAATACACTTAAATATATTAAATATTAAAGATTTGGTACCAGGTACCCAGTTTAAGAACCGGTACCAGCGGGTACCCAGTCCCGGAACCGGTCCCACCGGGTATCGGGTCTCGAAAGTATGGACCCAAAATCGGAACCGGTTACAACCGGTTCCAAAAATTTGGAACCAGAACCGATACCAACGGGTCCGATTTCGGGATTGGACCCGGCGGATCCTAAGCAGTTCTGGGTCCGGGACCGGGTACTCAATATTTCTGCTCAACCCTATTATGGGGTAATGTGGGTCTTGTGTGCTACATACGGTTTAATCAAATATATAAATTTACTTTAATACATTAATTATACAAATATGCAAGATTTTGTTTTCTTACAAGTTTGTTCAAGACTAGCATTATATTCACAATTATTAAGATAAAACTTCAAAACTATCTGTATCGAATCACTTTTTTCTTTGTACTATATATCTGTATTGAATTCATGGCTATTGAAATCACTTTAACTCTACTTAGGGCAGAAGGCACTTTCAATAAAACAAAAAAACATTTCTGCTATTTGATTTGACTAAACCAAGAACATATAATGAGTATAAATAAATATTTGTAACCTAGGAGTAGAGTATACTGTGGTATTAGCGAAATATTCAATTCCTTATTCCAACACACAAAACGAATGTCGCGTGTATAATTTGTCATTATTTATTTTACATTTGATATTTATGTGAGATAGTAAAACATCATATGAAGCAATCCTCTGATGTATAATTGGGTTAGCAAATAAGTAAAATAGAGATTACAATATATTGATGATTTTTTTTTATTATTAATCTCTCGGCTAAATTTCATAAAGATACGTAATATTGTACAAAATTATGTGATTTGGGATAGCATTGAGAGGTTCAAATTGCTATCCCTAATAATAGTCAAATATAAAATTGAAGATTGGAATATATGTATAAAGAATATCATAATAAAGAAATTATTGTTAAATTTTTACCAACAAAATCTAAATTATCAGTAAATTGAAAATTTATTTGTTATTTGTCAGTATAATATGAGAGAAAAGGATATTTTTTTATCATGTTAATAAATATAAAATTTAGTGACAAAATGACTTTTATGTTCGTAACCTGAAAGTTTATATATATATATATATATATATATATATATATATATATATATATATATATATATATATATATTTCGCCCACCATTGCAAATCAATGTTGAATATCAAGCAACTTTAAAATCTGCCTTGATTAATAATTAAGTTATATAAAATATAAATTCCAACGGGTGCCTAAATAATTAAATTGTGCAGAGTGATGTAAATATTTTATTTAATGTGCATATTGTAAATTTAAATGATGATAATGAAATGACAAGACAGATTAGTTGGAACAGTATACATATCCAAGTAGTATTCAAGGGACCTATCATTTAAAACTTTTATAAGGGTATGTTTGGAGTAAAATTCGTTGGAATTTTAAATTTTGGTATTCAGAATTTTACGTGAATAGTAAGAATTTTTGTTTGTTATGAATCTTTTATTTTTTATTGTGAATGTCAAATCATGTATAAAAAGTGGGTGATAATGTATTATTACATTATATTTGATGTCAAATCATGTTTGAAAAGTGGAAGATAGTGTATTATAATATTGTATTTAGTAATTTTTAATTATTTAGTTGTAAGATATTTTTGTTTGAGTATTTGATTTTTGAATTTTAGAACAAACGAGTATTCGATATTTCGAATTTCGAATAAGATTCGGAGTTTTAGCCCAAACAGGCCCTAAGGGAGTAAAGTTAGAACAATATTGGCACAATTTAGTGGGTAAAAAAAAAGGCACAATTTAAGATGGGTGAGCCTCCTGTGTGACAGTAATATGGGTCCTTTACATTGTGACGGACCCTAAGTTTATTCAACAATTCAGGTTTTGCATAAAAGGAATAAATTATTCGAAATTTACTCATTTATTTCTTTCTCCCCCGCTCTCTCCTCGCGATTGCAACTCTAATGCTCAAAACAAACCTCAACAAAAAGTTCGGTTGCCACCGCCATGAAAGTGTCGTCGATTGATGAAAATTCAACGCAATAATTATTATCATCAATTTTTTCTAGTTCGAATCCCAATTTTGTTTGTTTGAATTCCAATCCTTCTTCCTCCGACTCTTTGCAACTTTAAAATCAAATATGGCCTTGGTTGTGGTATAGTTTATCTCTGTATTTCACCAAAACCCCAAAATCTTAATTGTATTGTGGGAAAATCAATTTTGTTGAAGACAGTAATTCCATTGGATATAACGACGGCTAGCGACGACGATGGGGACAGATCTCGCTGGATATGTTGAAGAATATGCTGTCGAATATAAGAAGGTTAGGCAGTGTGAGGGCAAGCAAAAATATCATGCGCCCACATTCAGATCCCATCGACGTCGGCGATGTTTGGTGGTACTTTTGCAAAATCCCTCTCGAAGTAAATGGTCAGTGTCAATGGAACTTCAATTCATTTTTTCGTTATTGTGATTTCTTCTTGACTTTTTCTTTGGGATAATTTGAAATTGTATATTAATGGTAGAAATTGTCGATTTCTCTACAAATTGGTCACTTTACTTTACGAAAATTGTCACTTATTATATGTAATCTCTATTACATTCTACAACTTGATAGATTTATCTCTTTTTCGATGTACATTAATTTATTGGTCAAACGGTGTCACTTCTCAACAACTACTGTCACTTCTATGTACAAATGCCACTTTTATGCATGCTGAATTTTATCGCATCTTATTCATTCTATTGGGATTCTGAATTTTTTTGCATCTTATTCTGTTACCTACTTAATGAAATTTATTTGATTGTTTGTGGTGGAAAAGTGTGATGGATACATCATATTCTATGATTTGCATTTTTTTTCTTTTTTGTTGAGACAGTTTTCAGAGATTTGGTCAATATAATTGAGCAATGATTGAGGCTCCAACATCTATCGGGGATTGAATCCAACATTTAGAATTCGTTATAGCTAATTTTCATTTTTCTTTTCTGTTCAACTTGTTTCTCTCTGATGTATTATAGAGTTCACTTCCCTCACACACAGGCATTTGTCTTGCCTCTTTCTAGGACGGTAGATATAAAAGTAGGGACTTGTCATCCATTTTAATCCCACGAGCCGGTTCAACCGTCAACACTTCAAAAAGCTATATTCATATTAGGTTCACAAATATAACTGCATTTTAGTGGAGGTTTACACGTACTATATAGAGACGATAGAAATATAAAAGTGGTGAGAAGGATTGGGATTGATTGTCCCTTGTACAACGTTCTTTGTTTTCTTTCTACATTTGTATATTCTTTGTAAAATAATTACTTTTGCTATTATTTTTAAAAGTGATAAAAAATGACAGTATTATCTGAAAAAGTGACACTATTATCTTATGAAATTTATTTTTTATTTGTCTTATTATGATTGTTCATGTTATAGGTGAATTGATTAGGCTATGATGTTGCAAAACGTGTTAGGTAGTCATAGTACTTGCATTGTATTGATGTACATGTATTGAATTTACTTGGTGATATGCAAAACTGACTGCTTTTACTGGATAGTCTTAAGTGTAAAAGTGACACCTAATATTTTTTGGTAAAGTTTTTATTAAAGAATGACTTTAATTCTTGGTTATAGTTTAACTGAACTGGTAACTTGACTAAAATAATATATACGGTGATATGTTATGCAAAAAGTGACCGCTTTTAGTGCAAAATTCGTTGTGTTTTGCAAAAAAGCGACTACTTTTAGTACAAAATTGGCTATTGTCAGTGCAAAAATGACTATTTTTAGTGTAAAAGACGACGCATGCTATTTCTTGGTAAAAGAAGTATTAACTGAAAAAGTGACTTAAATCTTGATCTACAATTTAATTGAAAAGGTGGCACATATAAGTGCAATGCTAACGTGATTAATATAATTTGTACAATTATATGTTTTGCAAAAAGTGATACTTTTCTGCCTAAATATGACACATATTGGTGCAAATGTGATATTTTTCTACATAAAATGAAACAACATAGCACTCACATTAAAATCTATCATGCTATTTACTTCATAACAAAGCTACTAACATTACTATCCAAAACAACAATAACAAATAATAATGATTTTTAGCTCACATTATTATATTTTAATTTAAATGATTGTTTATAATACAATGTGCAAAAGTGACAAGTTTAAAAATAATAAGTGGAAAAGTGATACATTTCAGTCCAAAGCAATAATACTTCTTCATAAAGAGTACACAAAAAATGAATCTTACACAAAATGCGATAATATTTCTGCAAAAAAAACAAATAAACATAAACATTTGAACATCCCAAACAATACATAAAACTAGTACACAACGGTAATAAATTGGCATCAAACATACAACAAAACTACAAAGTAATAATAAATGAAAGTGACATTGAAACTGTTAATTGCATATTTTTAAACAAAACAAACTATTATGTTTATCAAATAAAGAAAAAAAAAAGACACCTACAAACATTATTCTCCATCTAACTGCAAAAATAACATTTCCACATCAAAGAAAAGTGCAATTAAAAAGTTTCACAAAAATAACACTTGTCACTTTTCCACTTTATATATCAGTGAATGAGCCTTTACTGCCATCTAACTTAAATTTGCTCATCACAGTGTAAATTTTCAAGAATGAATTGTCCACATGCCAGTTCTATAACAACAAACATGAGTGCCAACTCCTACAACATATTAAGAATGCTCAACAAATTAACCTTTGCGAAAATTCCAGAACTGATTAAAAAAACCTCAATCACGGGGATGTGGAACATTTTGCATAGGTATACTAACTCAACATCAAAACACTACCTGAAAAACATTAAAGAGAAGCCAAATAACACCCCACACATAGCAACATGAGATTGAAAAACTAATTATTAATTTGTAAGTATCAAACATATCGAATTTCCTTTTTCTTTTTGTAACTAACCCGAACTAAACAAAGAACGAGTTGGGAATTTAAGAACTGCAATATTTTTGAAGGGCTTATGAGCTTAGCCAAACACCGCTAAGATATAGGACAAACTTCACTAGACTAACCATTCTCTAAGAAAGTCTGACCAAGTATGATGCTATTTAGGTCTAAGTTTCGAGGTATTAACACTGAATTGGTCAGTCAAGGACAATACTAATATATATTAGTCTAGAATTTCTACTAAGAATGGATAAAGGCGTGGTTGTAAAAAATTCCAGGAACTTTCAGTTGACACCCAACACCATTAGCTACAAATCTCACTAAAGCTTATCTAAATACAAGTTTCCAATTCAATATTTCAAAATCCTAATTTAAATATTAAAAAAAAATCACGCACGCGCACACACACACACAAACAAACACATAGAGTCATAATGAGTAAATTGCATGTAAGTAAAAACTGGTACAAACCCCTATTTCATAACCAGAATCTCTAATTTTACAAAAATCATCAAACTCTCTCTCTCACACACACAGCGAGCGAGCGAGAGAGCGAGAGAGAGAGAGAGAGAGAGAGAGAGAGAGAGAGAGAGGAACCCCCAATTATTATTTAAAAAGAAAACAACAAAAAAAACTTAACTACATTTATGCATAAATCTAATTAATTTGCAAGCCTGATTATATAATTATCATATTGGTGAAGGGGAACTTATGGGTTATTTTTGTAAATCACGACAAATTCTCACACAATGACAAATTCTTAATTTTGTCTATATCAACAAATTTGACTAAAGAACTGAAATATATAATTTTTAGATTGGGGAAAAAGATCCGATTTACCTGAAATGTATACAGGTTTGGACTACGTCACACGGTAAAATGATCCGTGTGGCCATCACATTTGAGTGTTTGCCTTTAAAAGAAGGGGCAAACCTGCAAAAAAAATCCCAAAAGCAAAGCAAATTAGGGGTCCTTTGTGGTAGAGGTGTTGAAACGGTTAAAACTGATCGGTTAAAAAAATTGGTGGACCCTATATGAAATCACACCGGTGGAGAATCGGTTACTGTTCTAATTTTGGTCATTTTTTGGTTTAGTTTAAACCATCGAGTTTTTTTTAACCGGTGGTTTTCTCAATTTTATTTATTTATTTTGATTTTCTTTAAAGCATTGAAAAAATGAGTTAAGAAATAATTGGTAAACTTAAATAAAATTAGAACGTCGATGACCCAACACAAATCCTCTAGTGATAAAGGCTTGTTCAATGGAAACTGTTGGAACAAGAACCCCGAGAATCTCATTTGAAATCCTATAGTGTGCAGAAAGAATAGTACCCATTATCGACCAAAACTGCACAAGATCATTAGTGTCATCAGGCTTTTTTGGGATATTTCCCGATTCAAAATTACCTAAATAAGATTCTAATTCTATTATTCGACTAACACTCTCCCTTTATCATTTTCGCTTAGTATCCCAATCTCATATATGGGGCTAGATCTTATCGAGGGTCGTTGAACACTGGTCTTACATTAGAGGTAGTGGCGGGGGGAAGGGGAAGTTGAAGGTGATGCATTAACATCACAAGAACATTGATTGTATTCAAAAAAAAAAAAAACAAAAAAACAAAGATTTGTTTTGTTTGGTGATTACAACTTAAGGGGCTAGGAATCTGAATGTACGAATTTTGTAAAAAAGATCCTAATATTTCATAATAAACTGAAAGCAAGTTTTCTAAATCTTCGGTTTGATAATCCGTGTCTAATACTTTTTCAATAAAAAAAAAAACATCAAAAATGTATAGAAAGTATTTGACCCATTTTGTCAACATGCTAGTAATGCAACCACCTAATTAAGGAGACTCGAGTAAATAAATTACTAATAAGTGCAGTTTAAATACGTTGATTAAGAAGAATTATAGATGTAGGATAATAAATAACGGATAAAGTCACGATTGCATCGTTAAAATGAGCGACATCATAATTATAACAATCATCCCATGCCTGGACAAATTAAACGAAATCGACATCTTTATTAGCAAAAAGAAAAAAAACAACAAAAAAAAAAAACACAATGCTTCACTGTATTTAAAAGAATTATTTACAATTTATATGTTGAGTCAATGATTTGGCACATCAATAGAAAAAAAAAATGGATGTAAACCATTATTTCGTAAATCCTTTTGTCGTCCTTTTGCAACTGAATTGTTTTTTGCAATATGAAATACCACACTCCTAATCGGAGCAATTTGATTTTTGAAAGTAATTAAACCATCCTGAACACATATCCAAATATGACAAATGCATCTGGCATGAAGAAATTTACCACCAATAGTTGGTTGACAAAAAGTTTCTACCATTTCTAAACAAGTTGTATTAGTGGCGACATTATCAAATGAAATTGAAAATATTTTGCTACCTAAATGATACTCAGATAAATTAGAGGATATTTTGCGCGAAATATTAACCATGAAATGCAAAATATTAAACTCTCTATATGCAATCTAACATTTTTTTAAAATCCAAGAATAATCAATCCAATGACAACTATATGGCAAACTATCAAATATGGAAGTCAAATTCAACTTGTGTTCACCAACCATATTATTAAGATCATGAGTAACGTTATTTTGTGAAATCTTAGTGTTAGATGGATTAAATACACCTCTATTATAAACTTCATAATGACTACTATGCGCATGATTAAAATGAAGACCCATAACAACAAAAAATCTTGCAAGAAAATTTTTATGACCACTTTTGCTATATTGAAATAAAGACTCATAACTTGACCGCCGGGCAGTAGATGAAGACGATAAGTTTATTCGTGGGGCTATCAATGCCATTTTTGTCGGGATGTTTCTTCTGTATGTGTGTTATCATCATTCTGTAGGCGGTATTATTACCACTGAAGGTGTAGTGCTTCTTGAAATAATTGCGTTGTGCCTGACTTGCACCCTCTATCGTTATTTTGTGAATCTGAAGATGGAGGATTGGTATGCACTCGGCGCCTTTGCCTTCGACTTCGATTTTCTTGGGAGTGGTGGTGGCATAGCACGGTTAGCACCCCCTTCTTCATCATCTTCATCATGATTGACATGGGTCAGCGGTTCGAATTCGTCGAAGGTGGGTAAATTCTCATCGAATTGATTTGACTATATAATCATCAATTTCATTCGGCGTCATCTCATCGGAAACATAATTGTCGGCAACGACTGAAGGTTCTCGAGGACCTCGAACTCCAACTCGACCTCAGCCTCGATGAGATTCTTGAGTAGTATTAGTATTGATATTATGAGAAGAGCTTGTCATAATAATATTATAAGAAAGATTATAAAAATGAGAAGAAGAAGAAGATTGATTATTGATAGTATTTTTCACAAATTAAAAACTCAAAACTTGAAAATATAAGAGAAGAAGAAGAAGATTATAGATGGATTGGTATGGGGACTGGTGTTGGAGATGGGGTATTTATATGTGTATAAATATATTTAAAAAATTAAAAAAATAGCCGTTGGAAACCGGCAATCTTTATTCATATTGGTCGGTTTCTGTTAACCGACTTTCTTCCAACGGTTATATTTTCTAGCCGTTGATTATCAATAGGCTCTATCATCTAAGCCATTGATTTCAAATGGCCACAAAAACACGCCGTTTACACAACTATTTTTTCTGTTAAACTAGTCATTTTTGGTTCGTAAATATTTTGAATCGTAACCAAACTGCAGGAAATCTAAATACGATTTTTGTTATAACCAGAACCGACGGTCAACGGTTGACCGAACAGTCGACCTTGAACCGGAACCAATAAATTTTTATTTAACCAGAACCAATTTAACACCTCTACTTAGTGGTGGTGGTAAATTATTAGGTAAACCGTTGTACATTGTATAATACATTCGTGTGGAAGAAATACCTTTAATGTGATAAATATTTATTTCTATCAAAATAAATTTTTATATTTATTGTGATAAAATTCTATTTTTATTATGATAAATGTACATTTAAACACGCAACGGGCATAAAAATATTCATATTGACTTTAATTAAAATGTTCATGTCTATTCAAATAAAAATACATCTCCATTGTGATAAAAGTTAATCTCTATTATGATAAATATTAGTGTATGTATGTGTGTGTGTGTATATATATATATATTAGTTTAATACCCGTGTATTACACGTGGTTTATCAAAAGATAAATATAAAAAATATTTGCGATAATTACAAACTTTTATGTAAAATGAGAAATTCAAATGATGTATTCTCAACTCTTGCCTTGTACATGTCTATTCGTTAATAATTTATTTACATACTTATATAAATTCAAAAGAAGTCACATTCTAAACTCGTGCCTAATCTCTACTTATTAATTATTATTACGTTATTTTGTATTTTAATGTTTAGATTAATTTGTTAATAATATTACTTACATACTTTGAAAACATAAACGAATGTCATACTCTCAACTCGTGTCGCATTGTATCGATGTCTAATCAATATTTAATAATAACGGGGAAACTCGCATAAAATTGAGTTTGAAAAAATATAAAATATAAAACACCCGCGTGTTACATGTGAATATGTGATATAAAATATTAAATTTATAAGACACTGATAATTCTATTGAAAAAATATTGTGCATCTAACTTGTAGTATATGTAATATTATTTTAATTTCTTTTTTTTTCTGTTTAAGATACTAATTTGTTCGTGCAAATATATAATATGTATGTATCAATGCATTGTATTTGAATTAGATAAAATAATTTAGAATATAAATGCAAAATATACAACACCCGCGTGTTACATGTGAATATATGATATAAAATACTAAATTTATAAGACACTGATAATTCTATAAAAAAAAATGTCGTGCATCTAACTTGTAGTATATGTAATATTATTCTAATTTCTTTTTTATCTGCGTAAGATACTAATTTGTTCATGCAGATATATAATATATATGTATCAATGCATTATATTTGAATTAGATAAAAATATTTAGAATATATTTAATATTCATTTTTCTAGGCATAATAATTTATTATTAGTATTAATATTAATTAGTATTACGTTATCTTTTTTGTTTCACTTTGTTTTTGTTTTTTGTTTGGTGTAACAATAGTTTTTCATATATATTTTTAATATTATTTTCAATTTATTATATTGGGATAAGATTAAAAAAAATTAAGTTTATATTTTTATATTTATTTCCCTTTTGTAATAACTTTATATAACTCATATTTTTCTTATATCAATATTTAGAATTATAATAAAATTATTTCAATTTTTATTGTAAATAAAAATTAATTCAACTTATATATGTTTTTTCTAATTAGATATAAATTTTTTATTTTTTTTATTAGAAGAATAAAAGTAAGATATTGAATTGGACAAAATATATTAAAGAAAGTATTATCGTAGGTAAGATGTAATAAAAGAAAAATATTGAATTAGGCAAAATATAATATTAGGAAAGTATTAAAGTAGGTAAATATATAAAAAGAAAAATACTAAATTAGGTTAATATTAGGCTCGGATGACACCGAAGCATCAGATTTTTTTCCAAAGCTAACGAAGCATGGAAAGCAGACACATAGGATAGGAGGATTTTGCATTAATATATAGGAGAGATATGTGTGTGTGTGTGTGTGTGTGTGTGTGTGTTAATCATTCCAATATGAATATCAATCTCAATATAATAAATGAATAATTTTTTATAATATAGATGAATATGTAACATATGTACGATCAATCGTACAAATGTACATCTCCTTTGTATTAAATGTTTATCTTTAGGTGTACGGTAGAACATACGTTCGAGTGTATGTAATAATGGTTGCTTAGTAATTTAACTTAGTTCAATATCCGTGTATTATACGATATTTATCAAAAAATAAATTTAAAATATAAAAATAAGTTGTGTGAATTATATAGAGTTATAAATCTCAAATTTACGAGCGCTCTTAGAAAGTTCAAAAGATGTTCTATATTCAACTCGTGCCTTGTACCGATATCTCATTATAATTTATTATTATTATTATTATTATCAAATAATTTTATATTGTGATTTTTATATTAAATTCATTAATTAACTTTATTTACATGTGTAGAAAAGAAAGTCAAAAGACATCATATTCTTAGTCGTGCTTTGCATGTACAAGTGTGTATCACTATTTATTAAGTCTTATTATTATATGATTACTATATGTTAATGTTTAGATTAAGTTCTTAACACACTTATTCAAGAAATATCATATTATTAACATGTTTCGTATTATACCAGTATCTATCCATATTTATTATAAAATATTTTTACATTCTTAATTTTACATTGAATTCATTAATAATACTTAGTTACATGTTTAGATTATCTTGTAAATAACTAGTAATTTAGTTATTTAGAATATTTGAGGGAAATAACCAATACAATTTGAGTATCTGGTTAAAAGATTTATATTTTTATTTTTTTAGACGGGATGAAATATGAAAGAAGAAGCTGAATGATTCAAGGTCCATGCCTGAATCCTCCAATGACCATAACTGTAAATTTTGGTTGATAATATATAATGTGGGATATGTTTTACTGGCCTCGGTCAAGACCCAATTTATTGGTGTGTACAAGAAGATAATTGACAGTTAAATAGTGCTCAGTTAGCATGATTCAATTACTCAATCAGTTGCTGCCAATTAAAAAACCTTAAATTGATTTTGCTATTAAAGTTATGCATTTGTTGACCGTTAGGGGTAAATTTGGTATTTAGTCAAAGTCAACAACAAGGTGCCAATCAATATTGTTAGAGTTAGTTAGCTAAAAAGTAGGAGGTTAGTTAGCTGGTTTAGCCACCAAGCTGAACAATATGTAAAAGCTGGAGAATCACAATGTAACTTTGGAACTATCAATTAATAGCAAAAACAATTCTCTGAATTTTCATCTCTTAAGTTTCAACTTCAACGTGGTATTATCCAGAGCCACAAGCTTGTGCTCGATTCTTCTTCTTCTGAGATTCTCCGACATCAATTTTCTCTTTTTCAATCCTGGCTTCCATGGCAACACCACCGACCATGGCCAATTTAGGGCATTTTTTGGTTCTTACTCTGTGCCTAGATCGAAATAATTTCAATTACTGAAAACTCTAAATATTGTCCACTGTACGTACGTATAGATATGAAGATATGCTTTAAGGCATGAATCGGCACCGTCACAATTTCTACCGCCTGATTTCGGCAATTTACTGGACTCACATGTGGAAAATCCAGCTTATCTGATATGGATACGCAAGGATTAACTATTGTTCAACTGGCTTCTTTCTTTGTTGACTGAGTCAATGCTTGGCCACATCACTCTTTGCCAAATTAATTCAAAAATCTGGCAGATTTTAGCTTGTCTCTTTCAATCTCAATCGAAAGCCAGGGTTCTGCAACTTCATTTCTTCAATTGCTAAAGGCATTGTAATTTCTGATGAAGAGCTAGCTCTGTATGTGTTAGGAGGTCTTAGACCTGAATACGAATCTGTAGTTGTCAATTTCACATCTAACATCGAGTCTCTTACTATTCAGGATGTTCAATATGCATTACAAACATATGAAATGGGTATTCAGAATCAACCACTCATTAGACTGTTTCACTGCATGGATCTGCAAATTTCATTAGTTTTAATAACATCACATCCGAAAATCCAACAACTCATGTTTCTTTCAATCGATGTGGAAATGGAGGAACGAGAGGAGGTCGTTATACTAGGGGACGTGGCAGAGAAAGATATCTAGTTCCCGAATCTCATGTTAATTGTGTGGAAAGTCGGATCATGTAGCTCTCAAGTGTTTCAGAAGGTTTGATGTAAAACTTCAAGGACCAGATCATACTCAACAGTCACATTTCTCTAATCAGCCTAGCTCACACAACTCCCCTCAAGCTTTTGTTGGTCAAAACCCAGAAGGTCACAATGCTATAAACTACACCTAATCCACCCGTTAAGAATCTTGACTGTGGAGCCTCTACACATGTCACAAATGATTTGGCAAATTTATCTCTCCAGTCAACTCCATATCAAGGGTCAAAGAGGCTTATTGTTGGTAATGGCTCTTCCTTTCCCATACCTAGCATAGGGACATCTCATATACCTAGCTCTATAACTTCACATACTGTGCTTCTCAAAAATATCTTGTTTGTGCCTAATATCACAAAGAATCTTCTTAACATACTCAAATAACCAATGACAACAATGTTCTAATTGAATTTTCTTCATTATTGTTGCTATGTCAAGGACAAGGCCACTTTTGATGTCTTGCTAACAAGAAGGCTTAGAGATGGCCTCTATCAGGTGATTTATCCGATTTACCTCATTGATTAGCACGAATTTGTCTTGGTTTTTATTAGTATTTTAGTTTATTTTTCTTATTGTTTTTGGTATAAGTTGGATGGATTGAGCATATGTTCCTAATTTCTTATCTCCAACTTATTCTATCATATTTTAATTATAATTATTTAATTTTATGTTTATTATAGGTATTTTGAGGTTTTTTGGCCTGAAGATAGTCGAGGATGGGCGTACGAGTGAAGTTTCAGCGAAAACGGGCCGCGATTTAAAGAATTTAAAGCTGTCAGACTTTCTATAACAGTTTTTTACCTGTAACCGTTCTAGAAAGCCCTAGCCGACCACAACCCTCGTGGCGTCGACGGCCGTGGGTTGTGTGTTTAATCCGAAATATGAAGGGTTTATATAGTTATTTCATGGCTTGGCGCACAAGAAACCCTAAAAATCACGATTTTGGGCCGTCGCGTCGATCGACGCGCCTGCCAGGTCTCTGTAGCGTCGACCGACGCGAACTGGGTCGACGCTACAGAGACCGTGGCAGGCGCGTCATCGACGTCAGTTCTCGCGTCGACCGACGCGAACTGGTCGACGCTACAGAGACCGTGGCAGGCGCGTCGATCGACGTCGGTTCTCGC
>BMAC01000076.1:1138500-1181983 GCA_014905375.1 Phtheirospermum japonicum
CTCAAAACTCTCAAGCAATAACATAGCCAATAACCAATTATCAACTAATTATCAAAACTAAAGCAATAATTAAATTAATCATGAACAAATCATCACCAAGCATGAACAAGAGAATAAACGCAGCGACTAATTAATATTAAAAACTAAAATCTCAGGTCCAAACTTCAGCGATTCAACGTTCAAATCAATCGAAATAACTAAACGGTTCAAGAACTCAAACGAAAACGATTAAAATCTAAATTGATCTTGTTCTTGAGAATTCATATGTTAGATTTAGTTCATAGTAGTTTGATGCATGCTAGTTAATTAATTTAGAATTTATTTGCTTTAAAAATAYCTAGATTAATAATTCTTAGATAATTTAGTTTCAAGCTTAGGTTAAATTAATTAGTTTATCGTAATTAGTTGATGCTTTTAAATTTATTAGTAGTTGATAATTTTCAAAAACCAAATTTATACAAGTTCTCGTGTTAAACATTGTGATTAAACAAACATTAAAAATCCTGAACATCAGTCCTTGAGAGACGACTCGAGTTAAGCTTGCCAACCTACACGCGATCCCGTTCTCTTGCGGGCGAGCTATTAAATTTCTCACAATTATTTATAAAGTAGGCACACACAAAAGCTCGAATCAAAAATTGGCGCCGTTGCCGGGGAATGGCATAGGTTTTGATAATGTTTGTTCGTGTTATTTTATGCTTTTCCGTTTATTTGTATAAAGTTTCTTTGATTGCCACTCGATGCGTTGATGTTGTTTGTTGTTGATGCTAGGACGTCGAAGTCTTAGAAACGAACTTGCTATATATATAGACAACATCAAACGAGTTGGGAGACCGAGAAGATTCTTTCATTCCCCCGACACAATTAATCGTAAAACAAATTCGGCAAACATGTCAAACACTACCCCTATTGGAGGCCGAGGACCAGGAGGAAGAGGAGGAGGACGAACGAATGGTGGCCGAGGGAAAGGAAATGACAATAATACCCCTCTATGATACCAACCATATGGGATGCCGCCCACCGATGATCTAAACTTTGGAGACCCACAAGACGATAATCATCAAGAAGATCCACTGATTCTTGATCCTAATCACGCGCAAAACGACGGAAACAACCAAAGGATCAATAACGAAGAGAATCAAGAAGGAAACCAGTTCCTCAACAATCCAAACAACGGGGGGACCCAAGGCCAAGATAATCGTCAAACAGTGATTCCAGAAAATCAAATCAACCGTCCACATCACTTTAGGAATCGAGCGGAAGCTCAAGCATACAATGCTCGTGCAAACGAGGAGTTCTTACGCAACCAAGTTGGTAATGGCGGGCCCCAGCCCCAAAACAACCAACAACACAATGAGAATTTAAATCGGGAGTGAGCACCGAACCGTTTCCATGATAGACGAGGAGGACAACAATACTATGATGGTGAAGATGACGATGCGCTGGACAATGAATATGAGGATGAGAACGAGTTTAATGAAGATAATTATTATGAGGATAGGGACGATTTTGGAGGAAGACGTGCGAATTATGGAGGAAGACGTGCTCCTCGATATCAAAATGTACGAAAGCAAGGTGACCTCGCATGTCCAACCATTGGACCATATAGCTCAGCGATAGTTTTAGGCCAAGCGGCTAGGAACTACAACTTGAGGACCGACAATTTGAATAGACTACCTTCCTTCTATGGTTTGCCGATGAAGACCCACTCGAGTTCGTTCGAGAATTTTACATAGCACTATCTGGGATTCAAGATCGAGGACTCAGTGAAGGACAGCTTAGAATGAGATACTTCCCTAGTACCCTGAAAGATAAAGCGAAACGATGATTTAATCAATTGCAACCTAATTCCCTAACAAATTGGGGGATGGTTTACAAGAAATTTGTGGGAAGATTCTACTCAGCCCAAACGACGACAAAGTTGAGGAGGGAAATTTCCAACTTCGAGCAATTGGATGAAGAATTATTTCACAAGGCATGGGATCGTTTTAAGAAGCTCTTAAATGCATGTCCACACCATGGTAACAATGACAAAATGGTCAACAATTACTTTTATGAAGGATTATTGCCGAATTTCAAGCAACAAGTGGAAACGCGAGCAGGAGATTTTGGGGGCTTAACCGCGGAGGAGGCACGAGATCTTTTTGAATTAATAAGTGACAAGTCGAGGCAAACAAGCTCAAGGCCTCGAAAACTTAGAGTGAATGAGGTTYCAGTTGCGCAAGCGGAAGATGACAAGATCKATAAACTTACAAAGCAAGTGGAGTTGTTGACGAACATGATGATGAAGCAACAATCGCAACCTTCACAAGAGACATGTGGAATTTTTGGAGCATTTGGACATGGAGCGAATGCGTGTTCRGTGACTTTTGACGATGAATCGAACATAGAGGTCAACGCCGTGCAAAATTTCCAACACAACAATTTTGGGATGAAACCCACAAACTAATTTCAGGCACAGCGTGATTCTCCTTTTTTCAAGTGGGGTCCTGAGAACCCACATTATGCGCCGATGAAGCCACAGACCGACCCACGGTACCTTCCTTCACTACCACCGCCTACGAAGGGGCAAACGTCAAATCCGGTTAAACCAAATGATCAATTGTTGGTTCGACAACAAAATCAAGTGACTGAGACGCTCATTAATAGAGAGGGACTTGTAAAAGTGAATGCAAAGATAGACGACCTCTCAAAAAAGGTGAATAGTATTGACAGTCTCTCTAGGATAGTGCATGATCTTGCTAAGAGTATGGAGAGGATTGATAGGACGATAGGACAATTGGCGGCTGACATTGCGAGATCAAATAAGGAAAATGACAAGTTTCCGAGTCAAACGGAGCAAGCCTCAGCGATTAAAGTCCTACGCAGTGGAAAAGTGATCGATAATGGAGTCGAGATAAATGACGGAGGGGATGAAGAGATGACGGAGAGTCCAACACCAGCATCGCCAAAGGGAGATGATTCCAAGTCGATAGAACAATTGCATAAGACACCAAACCCTTACATTCCGGGATCTTTGAAGGGGAAGCTCACAAACAAGACTCTCACTTCGCCGATAGTCGAAAAAGTTCCATTTTCAAGCCGTCTTCGACCAGCAAAAGAAAATAAAAAGTTCATGGAGCTTTACAACTTGCTGAAGAACGTCAACACCAACCTTCCTCTTTTGGATGTGATCAAAATGATGCCGGCATATGTGAGGTTCTTCAAGGAGCTTGCTACAAGACATAGGCGTTCGGAGACAAATCAGTACGTTCCTCTAACGAAGGAGGTGAGTGTGTTATGTAAGCAACCACTTCCTATGAAGGAGAAGGACCCTGGAAGCTTTTATGTCAATATTACATTGGAGAATGGGCAACAAGCGGGCGAAATGCTTGATCTTGGTGCAGGAATTAACTTAATGTCGCATTCCCTTTATAAGCAATTTGAATTAGGACCATTGAAGCCGACAAGGATGCGTCTCCAATTAGCGGATCGTTCAATTCGCCAACCATTGGGAATTGTAGAAGACGTTTTGGTGAAAGTAGGTGAATTAATAATACCAGTTGATTTTGTAGTTTTAGATGTTGGAGAGATGTCGAGTGAGGACAAGGGGCATACTATTCTTTTAGGCCGTCCATTTTTGTCTACCTCCCATGCAGTGATTGATGTGAACAAAGGGAGGATGAGCATGTCTGTTTTGGGAGAGACGGTTACTTTTTATTTGCGAGATGTGAATAATTGCCCTGCGCCATTGATGGAAGAAGAAGAATGTTCATTCGTTGACCCGGTAGATGCATGCATCCGAGAGCTTAAGAGCATAACGGTTTTGAACGAGATGAACGTCGAGGACGACAATGATTTTCTTAACAGGGAGGAGGTAGCCGAGCTATTTGGTATTGATTTTCGTGACATTGGAGTGGACCTTGCGATTATGGACCCCAACGAAATATTTGAGAAGGAATTTCAAGCGATTGACATGGTGGAGTTAGGTGATCCACCGCAAGTCAAGTATTGATCGTTGAAACGCGTCGAGCATGCAACGTAAAATGTTGCGCTTCTTGGGAGGCAACCCAAGCTTTAGTTTTTCTTTAATTTTTATTTCGATTTTTTTAGTTTATTTTTTTTTTATTGTGTCAATTGTCGTGGTGCGTTTATGTGTGTGTTAATGTGCAGAAAACCCGATTTTACGATTTCATCTCCGCCGATCGAGGTCGCAATCCGACCCGATTTAGCCGCAGTCCGACAACCTTTTGATGAGCCGCAATCCGGCCGATTCAATTCCACACGATGTGCCACCGGGCACTTGCGCGCAACACAATTGACTACACTCGCTTTTAATTAAAGACAATTCCAATCACGAGTTCAAGATGAAGGATTATTGCACAAACATTTTGGAAAGACTCAACTATCGATTTTTCAGGGATATTTTCTTATCTCCCTTGATTTTATTTTCTTTATATTTATGGCAATCAGGAGTTTGCCACATTTTTAGGGGGGGGATGGTTGAGTGTGAATTATAGTTGAAATTTGTGCAAATTTAAAATTTTTCGTGGGTTTGTAGTGCTAGATTTTACGTGATTGATCACTATTTCTGCGCTGTATTGTGTTTGTATGGCTTGCCTGTCAAAGTTAGCTAAGTATGATTTGAGGCTCTAGTCTTTTGAGCGTGCATAAGTGCATAAAGTTTTCAAAACTTATTATTATATATATTGTAAAATGGTGCTTGTACGCAATTGATTTCGCAAAACCTTAAAAGCAGCGTTAATTCAAAACTTTTTCATGCAAAAAGCCTGTGAGTAGCCTGAGTGTTTATCATCTTTGCATGTGCTTGAATGAGTTTCTGATTTGATATCTCTTTGAAACCGCTGTGTGTAGTTGATTTTGAAAATGAGGTTAAGGCACAAAAAAAAAACCTATTCCGGCCATATCCATAAATTTTTAGCCACTATAAATTCCGAATGAGCCAATCATAGCCCAAATTATCCATGCCTATAGCCTTGAGTGATTTTATTGAGTCGACCCCTACTAACCCATTAAAAGCGTGGGGTAGGAGTTCATTATTTTTATTGGTTATTAGTGTTTTGGAATTTTTATTAGAAATTTGTGAATTATTGTAATTTAAGGCCACCATCCTTCATAAAAAAAAAAAGAAGAGAACCCCATTAAAAAAAAAGAATAAAAGGGATAAATAAAAAAAAAAGAGAAAGAAAAAGAAGGATGGTGAATCGTGTTAAGTCATTGCCTATGCGCTAATAAGGCTTGTGTTTTTTTTGTTATATTATTATGAAGCCTAATGTTTAAAGGCAAAGAGTTGAGTTGTAATAAGAAGCATATCATGAGCTTCAATTGTGTTTAAGTGGTTTGAGCTTCAAGTCGGTTTTAGAGTTACGAGTTGAGAAATAGCCTATGTTTAAAGGCTACGTTATGAGAGTTAAGTGAGGTTTTTATTTTTGAACGAGGTGAAGCAAATGCTTCGTGATTAGATTAGGTTGGGTGAGTTATTTAGCCACACGACTTATATATTCCATACCCGTCCAAAGAGCCTTACATTACAACCCGAAAAGACCTTTTCCGATTCTTAGTTTCGATAACACACTTAATTTGCGATTGAAAAGAGATTTATTTTCGGTTCTTGTTTATTGTGCTTGTATTTGTATGATTTGAGTTATATACACGTCCTATGCAGCAATGCTTGAGTGCTTTTGAGTGAACACCCCTTATATATTACCCTTTTGAGAGGATGCATGATTTTGTTTTTGGAGCGACAATGTAATAAGGGTGGAGTGTTTGACGTTGCGTTACTTGTATCTATATTTTCAAAATTATGTATGTAGCATAGCACGACTCATTGCTTGAACTGATTTTCTTTCTTATTATACTTTGAATCTATCGTTTGTTCGAGGACGAATAAACCAATAAAGCGTGGGGTAGTTGATTAGCACGAATTTGTCTTGGATTTTTATTAGTATTTTAGTTTATTTTTCTTATTGTTTTTGGTATAAGTTGGATAGATTGAGCATATGTTCGTAATTTCTTATCTCCAACTTATTCTATCATATTTTAATTATAATTATTTAATTTTATATTATTATAGGTATTTTGAAGTTTTTTGGCCTGAAGATAGTCGAGGATGGGCGTACGAGTGAAGTTTCAGCGAAAACGGGCCGCGATTTGAAGAATTTAAAGCTGTCAGACTTTCTATAACAGTTTTTTACCTGTAACCGTTCTAGAAAGCCCTGGCCGACCACAAACCCTCTGTGGCGTCGACGCGAGAACCGACGTCGATCGACGCGCCTGCCACGGTCTCTGTAGCGTCGACCAGTTCGCGTCGGTCGACGCGAGAACTGACGTCGATGACGCGCCTGCCACGGTCTCTGTAGCGTCGACCAGTTCGCGTCGGTCGACGCGAGAACCGACGTCGATCGACGCGACGGCCCAAAATCGTGATTTTTAGGGTTTCTTGTGCGCCAAGCCATGAAATAACTATATAAACCCTTCATATTTCGKATTAAACACACAACCACGMCCCAAAACACTTACCTAGGGTTGAGAAACTTATTTTCAACACCCTACARCATATTTCCAAGATCTACGTCGAAGACTCAAGATCCGAAGCACCAAGACGAAGACGTTCGTTCAAGCTCCGATTTCTCGACCAAGATCAACCATCTACAACCCGGATTTYYAGASCAATTACAGCACCTTTAGMTACTTAATAAGTTCTCTAAACTCTAGTTATTCTTAGTTTAATTCTAGATAATTTATGTTTAATTATTTCGTTTGAATTTCTAGTTTCGTTAGTTTATTTCGAATCGTTTGAACCGTTGAATCGCTGAGCGTTTGAACCTTAGAATCTCATTTTTAAATTAATTAGTCGCTGCATTTATTCTCTTGTTCATGCTTGTTGATGATTTGTTCAAGATTAATTTAATTATTACTTTAGCTTTGATAATTAGTTGATAATTGGTTATTGCTATGTTATTGCTTGAGAGTTTTGAGATTGATCTTGTTCTTGAGAATTCATATGTTAGATTTAGTTCATAGTAGTTTGATGCATGCTAGTTAATTAATTTAGAATTTATTTGCTTTAAAAACCCCTAGATTAATAATTCTTAGATAATATAGTTTCAAGCTTAGGTTAAATTAATTAGTTTATCGTAATTAGTTGATACTTTTAAATTTATTAGTAGTTGATAATTTTTAAAAACCAAATTTATACAAGTTCTTGTGTTAAACATTGTGATTAAACAAACATTAAAAATTCTGAACATCAGTCCTTGAGAGACGACTCGAGTTAAGCTTGCCAACCTACACGCGATCCCGTTCTCTTGCTGGCGAGCTATTAAATTTCTGACAATTATTTATAAAGTAGGCACACACAAAAGCTCGAATCACTCATTTAAGAAAATAACAAAGTTCATCTTCTGACGCTTTTTTACACATTCCTCACAAGCCTCATACCAGGCTCAAGCTCTTAGCACAAATGTCGACAAGTGGCATAGAAAATTAGGTCATCTATGTAGTTCAGTTTTAAAAGTAGTACCCAAACATGTTGGGATATTTGTAGTTTTCAATAATGTAGAGTTTTGCGATGCTTGTAAACTTGGTAAGTCTCATAAAAAGCATTTTTCCAGTTAACCTACAAAAACTAATGCTCCTTTTCAACTTGTACACACTGATGTATGGGCTCCCTCTCATGTTCAATCTGTTAATGGTTTTTTATATTACATACATTTCATTGATGATTACACAAGGTATACTTGGGTATTTCCCCTCTGACATAAGTTAGAAGCTTTTAACACTTTTTAAAATATCTAACACCTTCATAGAAAAATAGTTTGGCACAACCTTAAAATGTGTTCAGAGTGACCGGGGTGGTGAGTACAGAGCCTTTGTTCCACTACTGGCCAAATTAGGAATCAAATTTCAGCACCCTTATCCTCGCACAAATTAACAAAATGGTAGTTCTAAAAGAATACACTTACACATTGTAGAAGTAGATTTATCTTTTCTTGCTCAGGCTTCAACTAATCTCAAATACTGGTGGAATGCATTTTCTTCAACTCTTTATATGATAAACAGGCTACCTACTCCTGTTCTACAGTCATACTCACCCTATCCAATTTTTCTTTTCTCTATCCCTGACTATAAGTTTCTCAAGGTGTTTGAGTGTACCAGTTTTTCATACCTCGAACCATATAACAACAAAAAATTCTAGTTTAGATCATCAAAGTGCATTTATTTAGGTTACAGTCTTGTTTATAAGGGTTACAAGTGCTTAAGCTCATCAAGTAGAATCTATATATCTTCTATAGTAGAATTCAATAAAAATGAATTTGTTTGTACTCATTTTTTTTACAACTACAAAGCCCTGCAACAGTTCAATGATACCTTTTGTTCTTCCTCCTTTTCCATCGAGTTCTCATATTGAATCAACACGTTCAGTTTCTTCCTCACAACCTACATCTCCCACATCTCATCAACCACTCACAACAAACTCTCCATCTACATAATCATCAAATCACTCTCACATAGGTTCCAGTCTTACTATTGACCTCCCTATAGATCCTTCGTCACCTCAGAATGCCACTCATCATTCAAATTCTCCTCCCATTCATCCCATGGTAACCGGATCAAAAGAAAGTATCCACAATCCAAAAGTCTTCATTGCATATCCATCTCCATCACTGCTAGAGCCATTCACTGTCACATAAGCTCTCCATGATCCCAAATGGAAGCAGGCTATGAAGGATGAATTCGCTGCTCTTATGTCAAATAATACTTGGTCTCTAATACCATTAGCCTTAATATCCATATGATATCAAACAAATAGATCTTCAGAATAAAACAGAAGTTTGATGGTATAATAGACAGGTTCAAATCTAGATTGGTAAAGATTTTGAACAATAAGCTGGTATTGATTTATTGGATACCTTTAATCCTGTTATAAAAGCCTTCACAATCAAACTTTTTTTTCTCATTAGCAATCACTAGAAACTAGTCCATTCAGTAGATCGACATTAACAATGGCTTCTTGCTTAGAGTTCCGACAGAAGATGTGTATATATATATATATATATATATATATATATATCAACCAAAAGGGTTTGTTAACACATCAAGTCCTACAGCAGTGTGAAAGCTCAACAAAGCTCTCTATGGCCTCAAATAGGCACCAAGTGCATGGTTTACCAAGCTGAAATAGTTTCTTTTATCAGTTAGTTTCTAAATATCAAAGTCTGAATCTTCCCTATTCTTCAGCAGAAAAATGGAAAATTGTTACTTATTCTAGTGTATGCTGATAACATACTGATTACATGATAGGACTCAGTAGGTATCGCACAAGTTATCAAATTGTTGGGGGAAAAATTTGCCCTCAGAATTCTGGGAGAGGTCAACTACTTCGTAAGACTGGAGGTACAAAGATCTAGACATTCTCTCACTCTAACACAATCCAAATACCTGTATGAGTTGTTGGCTAAAACTCACTTTCTATACTACAAACTTACATCTACTACTAGCTCCCCAGCCACAAACTACATCTCTGAGAGGAGGAGTATTTAGTCAAAGTCAATAAGAAAAGTGTTAGTCGACATTGTTAGAGTTAGTTAGTTAAAAAATAGGAGGTTAATTAGTTAGGTTAGCCACCAAACTGAACAATTGTGTATATAAATAGCAAGTCGGAGAATCACGATGTAACTTTGAAACTATCAATTAATAGCAAAAATAATTATTTTTCATCTCTTAATCTTCAACTTCAACACGGACCATTGTCTTTAATTAAAATATTTATTCATAAAACATACTGCTGAATATTTAAGTTTATATTACTATAAATCGACTATTCATAATGTTGAACACAACATGAAATGATATATAAAAAATGCATAGTTTTTGGACGGGTGTGGCTATTCATAAAGTTGAACACAAAGTGAAATGATATAAAAATTGCTTTATTTTGTTTAGAGGTGTGAACATTAGAGTTTGGGACGGCTGCTAACTAAATCCTGGAGTATTTTGACGCCTTTCAATAGTAGTTAATATAGTTCTTTATGAACGTGAGACAATCTCCAACCGCGGTCTCAAACTTAAAATTTTGAGATTCAAAATATTATTTTTAATATTTTAGGTCTTATTTTTTTTTTTAATTCCAATCCATGAGTCTTATCATTATAAGAACTTAAATTTATTTCTGTGAAAATTAATTAATATTGTCCTTTTTTCTTTTATATGGTCTTATCTGCAAGTGAATGAATTTATTTTTTAGGTGAATCCTATCAATTTAAATCAAACAAACTTGAGATTGTGTCTCCAAAAAAATTGTGATCCTTTTTGGGATGGTGTCAAACTATATTTGATTGTGTAATTTACGTTTGAATGTATTTTTTAGATTTTACTAGGATTTTGAGTTTGAAATATTCAATTGGAGAAGGTATAAGAGTGGTTATTTTTGTTTGATTTGATTTTATTTTAATTATTCTTAAGTAATTAGAAAAATAAATACTTATTACACAAATATTATATAGACACAGATCCGACAAAAGTTGGACCGACGCACCTTGGTGGGCCTGTACCATAAGTTATTAGGCCCAAAGAACTGAAGCTTTGTTGCCCAGCCCGTGGGTTCAATGAATCGTTTTGGCCCTGCAGCTCAACGAACCTATAAGAAGGTGATCTCGTTTATTCATTGGGTTGTCACACTGGGCAATGATATTCAGGCCCGAAAATACTTGGCCCGACCCACTTATTTTGACAGGTTTCCATAAAAGACGCGTTTAGTTTCCTATATTTGGTGGATGTGCGGAGAATTATCGAATTTTCATTTCAACAACATTTAATTTCACCAAAGCAAAGTTAATTATTAAATTTGATCTGTGGATTATAGGATTTTTCTATAGAACCAGTACGGAGCCCTATATAACACGTGGCATTCATCCCACCGTGCATTTATAAAAAAAAAAAAGAAAAATAAAAAGAAAAAAATGATTAAGAGTTCAAATTTATAGGGCTCCATAATGGAGCCCTATCTGGTTCTATAGAAGATCCGGTGGATTATACGAGAATCATTTTTGCCTAGTACACTTCGTCGGTTGGGATAGGACTAACATGAAATTATTCTGTTCATAAAATCTCATGGCTGTTTAATAGGAATGATGAATTTGTTATGTAGTTAGGACTTAGGACGGTAAATTATTATCTTTGAATAGGATAATTGTTGTGAAATGACTTTTAAACCCTTCCAAATGACACCGTTGCATGTCTCCAATTTTTGGTGGCTTTTATCGTACCGGTTAATTTTTCAACCGAAACTCAACGGCACCAGTTCATGGTTCAAATTAAATATATTTTTAATTAATTGTATCTTTAATATAAAGAAAAAACGAT
Organism: Phtheirospermum japonicum; assembly: GCA_014905375.1. Classification (NCBI taxonomy): domain Eukaryota; kingdom Viridiplantae; phylum Streptophyta; class Magnoliopsida; order Lamiales; family Orobanchaceae; genus Phtheirospermum; species Phtheirospermum japonicum. The sequence goes on from BMAC01000076.1 coordinate 1,149,865, forward strand.
ATGCATCAATAATTTTTAATAATTTTATATTGTTTTATATATTGTATGAGTGTATTAAATACAAAATTAAAAAAAATACAATGTCAAATTGTAAGATTGCAAATAAAATATAAAAAGGGTCCAAATTCATACAACCATACAACACTGCATTCAGCTAGCCCAATGCATGGGTATTATTTTTTCTTGTTTCATATATCCAAACACATAATAAGGAGCCCAAAAAACGTGTACAACGCCAAAAGATGAGCTTAACCTAATTAAATCATTCATTCTACACTAGTAAGTTTGGTGTCATAATCAACTGTCAAGTGTCTCTCTAGTACTGATTAAACAATCAGATCAGAAAATTATTTGAATTCAACCAAAAAAAATAAAATAAAGTGTATCACACACAATTGGCTAGCTTTAAGGAGTTTGCGTTGCTCCTAACCCTAATTTCTCGTCTTCTCTCATGTCATCCACAAACCCATCTGATATGTTCAAATCAGATTTTCAATGCTAATGACCAACATATTTATTATTATTATTATTATTATTATTATTATTATTATATATTCACAACAACAAAAGTTATAAAAATGTGTCATTTTTTCCTCAGGATTTTATGACTCGGCCGTATTTATACTTAAAATAAATAAATTAAAAAATATGGAATAATATTGGATATTAAAAGAAAGCGGCGAGCTCATTCTAGCCAATGGCAAGAATATTCTAATATTAACTTTCCAATATAAACATTCAATCATTTCTAATTGATTACAGTAGAAGAGTATACAACTATATATACCAAGGTACCTGATTAATATTGCCCTAAAATATGTGGGTAGAAATGCTGCAATACAATCTGATAATGGCTAGCTAGAATATGTGGTTAATATTGCTACAATAATTTGACAGCTGTATTAGGATAGATGTACTATACTAGGGCTGACATCATCTGACGAAGTATAGGTCGACCTCTCATGAGACTTGTTGCTAGCTTCCTGAGTGACCTTCTGGCGACCTCTCATACGACCTGTATGGTCGGCACTCATGCGACCTGATGTTATCAGGTCGCTCTCTAATATCCCCCCCTCAATTAGAGGGCGGTGAGAGTAGGAACAGACAAGAATTGATGTGATAATGGCTTGGTGAAGACATATGCAGTCTGATCAACAGATATAACAAACTAAACTTGTAGCAATTTCTTCGTAATGAGGTCTCAAACAATATGAAGATCTAATTCAAATGGTACGAGAATGAAGAACAAAATTGGAGTCAACATCAATGACACTTTGATTGTCCACCCAAATTCTATGAGTCGCAGGAAGTCTGACATGAAGCTCGTGAAGTAAGGATCAAATCCATATTATTTCTACAGTAGCATGAGCTAGGCTGTGATATTCAACTTCAGTGCTGGACCTAGATACAGAAGTATGCTTTTTAGAACACCAGGAGACAATATTTCTTCTCAGAAAGATACAAAAATTAGTAACGGATTTTCTGTCATTCGGATCTCCGTCCCAGTCCGAATCTAAAAATCCTGTGAGAGTGAAGTGCGAGGTTTTACTGTAGTTGATTCCATAACGAACTGTACCAGTGAGGTATCGTAGAATTCTCTTCACAGTTCGCCAGTGCGTGATGAGGGGGCGGTGCATATATTGACACACTTTGTTGACACTATAAGAGATGTCAGGCCTATTAATAGTAATATACTGAAGGGCTCCAACAATAATCCTGTAAAATGAGGGATCAATATTTGGTTCTCCTTGGGATTTGGACAGGACAAGGGAGACAATCATCGGCGTAGGGGTGGCTTTAGCTCCAGCCATACCAGCTCTTTCCAAGAGGTTCATAATGTACTTTCCCAAATTCAGATGCAGACCCTGAGTTGTGCGGGAGACCAATACCAAGAAAATGATGCAATTCACATAAATTCTTCAATGAAAAAGTTGAATCAAGATGGGTAATAAGCTTTTCAATCACAACTTTGTTGCTTCCCGTGACTAAAATGTCATCAACATACACCAATACTGTTTTGAGATAAAAAGACAGGTGCCAACTTCAGCTCGGGACACAATGCAGAGCTCGAGACCTCCTAAAGAACTCGGGGCTAATCTTGGACCACAGATATGGCTTTGGGCTTGGGGATGATTAAAATTTAGTTGAAAACCGACCTGAGGGTCCATTAGCACTGACTTCAAGGCTTTAGCACCCGGGCTCAGGATCCAGGGTCAGTTACCTAATATAGCTCGGGGCACGCGCTCGAGGTAAAATAACAAAGAGAGGTTTAGTAGGATGACGTGCGTAATGACCCTGATTTTGTGGAAACCCTAACAAAAAGTACACCTATAAATAGTTAACCACTAAATTAATGAGAGGTAATTCTTTTCTAATCAAATCCTTACTCTGCCAAATTCTCTCTAGAAACTGAGGCATCGAATGGGATTCTCCAGAAAACTCTTTCGGTCCCCGTCTGACGGTTGTTTTTGGACGCAGGTCTTACCATCCAAAGGGATCATATCTCATCATTTTGGAGTATTAGGTCATCAGGTTATTCTTATTTAAGCAAGGAGGGGCGGATAAGGGATTAGATAAAAGATATGATAAATAAAAGGGATTAAACGGTACCTATTTAAGTAGTTGGATCTCCAGAAACTCAAGAACAATTTGAATATTGGATGAAGAACAACAAAGCAAATGAAATTTCTGGCAAAAAACAACTTGAAGATTGGATGAAGAACAACGGGGTAGGCTGATCTTGTCAGAGCAAAATAATTTCTGCAGAAGGTGAAAACAGGAGATGGGAAATATGAAAAATAAGACTGAAGTCTTATGACTTAAAGACTATATGGAGCAAAAGAATTCTAAAAGGAATCAAAAGAATTCCAAGGGACATCATCACGACCGTTGATCTCTAGGAAGCGAAGGGTTAGATTTCCTAGGAACCTAAGCAGGCGGCTTCATAGGCTCAACTAGGGTTTAAATTGGGCCGCAATGGCTCAGGGATGGCATAAATTGGGTCAGGAAAAATGGGGAAGATGGCTTAATGGGCCGCGACAGCTCGGGGATGACTTAAATTAGGCCCGAAAAAAACGTAGAAGAGGGTTTAATGGGCCTCAACAGCTCGAGGATGGCTTAAATTGGGCAAAAAATGGAGAAAAGGGCTTAATGGGCCTCAATATCTCGGTAATGACTTAAATTGGGCCGAAAAAAATGGAAAAGACGATTTAATGGGCCGCATCAGCTCGGGGATGGCTAAAATTGTGCCAGGAAAAAATGGAGAGGACAACTTAATGGGCCTCAATAAGTCGGGTAGGGCTCAAATTAGGTCGTGAACCCGAATGGAATACCTGGTAGAACCCGGGTATAAAGAAGCAAGCTTGTAGTTCAGAATCATGGCTTGGAAATCATGGGGCTTGTGATTCGAGCTCGGGGCAAAGTAAAAGATTTTTGGACTCAGAAACCCTTTGGTGTGGATCTAATTCATGATACTCAGCTCGGTTCTAGGAGGAGGGTTGAGGTTTCTCATCTCGGGGGTAAGATATATATATATATATATATATATATATATATAGAAGAGAACTCAGTATACTATTGTGGTCACTTCTACAAAGGGTAAGCGACCATAGTTGGGGGAGTAATTATTTCGGGATAAAAAGACAGGTGCCAACTTCAGCTTGGGACCCAATGCAGAGCTCGGGACCCCTTGAAGAACTCGGGGCTAATCTTGGACCAAAGATATGGCTTTGGGCTCGGGGATAGTTAAAATTTAGTTAAAAACGGACCTGGGGGTCCATTAACACTGACTTCAGGGCTTTAGCGCCCGGGCTCGGGATCCGGGGTCAATTACCTGAAATAGCTCGGGGTAAAATAACAGAGAGAGGTTCAGAAGGATGACATGGCGTAATGGCCCTAATTTTGCGGAAACCCTAATAAAAATTACACCTATAAATAGTTAATCACAAAATTAATAAGAGTTAGTTCTTTTTTATTCAAGTCCTTACTCTGCCAAATTCTCTCTAGAAACTAACTAAGGCATCGGAGGGGGTTCGCCGAAAAATCCTTTCGGTCCCCGTCTGACGATTGTTTTTGGATGCAGGTCTTACCAGCCAAAGGGATCAGATATCATCATTCTGGAGTATTAGGTCATAAGGTTATTCTTATTTAACCCGGTAAAACAAATACCCAGATGCAACCAGAGGAAGTATTGTTATAGAAAAGAGAACTATCATCCTTTTGAAACAGAGAAACCAAATTGAATAAGATCAGCTCGTACTTTTCAAAATCAAGCTCTAGGAGCCTATTTAAGCCTATAAATTGATTTGGACAGTCTGCACACTTGAAGTTTATCACTATTCTATTAAAAACCAGAAGGCTAGGTCGTGAAGATCTCCCTATCCAGCTCTCCATTCAAAAAGGAATTATTAACATCCAATTGGTTTAATGACTAGTTACAGTCGACTGCTATAGAGAGAGAAACTCTAATAGTGGTAGCTTCACAACATGGATGAATGTTTCAGAAAAATCAAAACTTGGCACTTGATTGTATCCTTTGGCGACTAATCTGGCCTTATACCGAGCTACTGTTCCATCAACATGAGTTTCCAGTTTGAACACCCACTTGCAACTAATCAAACACTTTCCTAGAGGTAGCCCGGAGAGAGACCAGGTCTGATTCTTAATGAGAGCTACATACTCTTCACACATAGCTGCTTTCCATCTGAGATGAGTTAAGGCTTCAATATAGGAGGAGGGCTCTCTGAAATCAAGAAGTTATGTGCTGAGCACCTTGAGCTTATAAGCTCCTGATTTAGCCCTTGTTATCATGTGGTTTTTTCCTCCAAACGGGTTAGTACATGCACCAGAAGGAAAAGGAGAAGTATGTGCAGGACTCATAAGTGGTAATTCAACGATGAGAGGACTAATAGAGGGACTGGGTTGACTAGAGGATAGTGGGACTGGTTGATGTATAGGGCTGAACTTATGTGAAATATGAGGTTGTGATGAGGTCGATGGTGATTGTAGTGAGGTCGCATGTGATCGTGGTGAGGTCACTGGTGTTGTAGTAGCTTGGGGAAAAACTATAAGAGGAGGTGGACCAAGTATAGAAGGTTGATTATTTGAGCAAGAGTGAGGTTCGAAATTCTCGTAAAAGAGAAACTTGAGCTCATCAGATAGTAGGACTTGACCCTTCTGTATTGACGAGATTTGAGAAATCTTCAGCTTCTAGTATGGTTTCATAGCTTAGTAACATATGTAGGATGTCTCTGAGAGTGAGTGAGTCACTCATAGTTATAGCTTCTACAACCACTTGGTCATAGTCTCTTCCTAACCCAGTTAGAACATGCATTGTTTGATCTTCTTCAGAAATTGGTTGACCAGTGAAAGCTAGTATGTCGCAGCAGGTTTTTACTTTGTTTACGTAATTTCTAATGCAGTGTCCCTTTCTTAATAGAGGAGAGCTGCATCTTGTACTACATTTTTCTGGATTTCTCTTGAGAATGAAAGTCCAACCATAATGCTAAAAAGGTTTTCAGAGAGAGAAAAAAGAAGTCAGAATGTTAACAGTTGATCTTGCCTAACCCATAATAGAAACTCAGGGTTTACAGAACCTTCTACGACCGGAGGTGGGGATCTGATTTCTCCAGTAAGGTAGCCTTCAAGACCGTATCATCTGATCGTTGTATAGACTTGCATTTTCCAATTGAAATAAGTTGATTCTGTAGCTAAATAGCTGAGTTTGAAATTTGTGAAGATGAGGTATTATTTAGAATTATTGGATGAGAGCTTGACTGAGCCTCATGTGAGGAAGTGGTGTCATCCCACATGATAAAAGAGAACAAAATAGAAGAATAAAGAGAGAAGAGCTATTCAGAGTCAGGCAAAAACCCACTCTGATACCATGAAAGAAAGCGGTGAGCTCATTCTAGCCAACGGTGAGGATATTATAATATTAACTTTTCACTATAAACATTCAATCATTTATAATTGTTTACAGCAGAGAAGGATACAACTATATATAACAATGTACCTGACTAATGTTGACTTAAAATATGTGGTTAGAAATACTACAGTACAATCTGACAACGGTTACCTAGAATATGTGGACAATATTGCTATAGTACAGTGATAACTGTATTATGCTAGATTTACTAGACTTGGGTTGACATCATCTGACCTAGTGTAGGTCGACCTCTCATGAGACTTGTTGCTGCATCCTGAGCGACCTTCTTGTTGGAAAATTAGTTTATTGAGGCTAATTATGATGGCTAAATATTTAATTGATGTAGAATTAAATATTATAATATTATTTTACGTATTGAGTAGATAATTGTAGTATATTTATTTTCTCAAAATTGATTTTCAGTGAGTGGGAAATAAATTATGTAAGTTAGCCATTTGAAAAGGGAAAGTGTGCAATCCCACATTGAAAATGTAAGGAAAATCTATACACTTTATAAATTAAGAGAAAGTTGTATTGAGCATCGTGTGATTAAGTCCATACACTAGTTGGTTGTAACTGTGGGCTTGGGCCTAGGCCTTGGTTTTGAATCTTGAAAATTGACTTAGGACTAGAGCTGTCAATGGGCCGGTCCAGCTCGGCCCGAGCCCGAGCCCGTCGGGCCAACCACCAAAATCGGGCCAGGCCGGGCTGAAATTACATCGGGCCGTGATTTCATCGGCCCAAGCCCGGCCCATTGCATAAATTATAGTGTAATTGGCGGGCTAAATCGGGCCGGGCTAGCCCCGCCAAACGGGCCAAATCGGGTCGGGCCAAAAATGGCCCGATTCTTTTGGGCCAAGGATTCTAAGGCCCAAGCCCGGCAGAAATCGGGCCGGACCATGGGCCGGGCCAGAGATTGCCAGCTCTACTTAGGACTCTTTGGGTCTTTGGGTCCTGAGCCGTGGGCCTCTCTTAGGCCATATGAGATTGGTTTTGACCAATTCAGTTTTATTTTTGAACTCTCCATAGAAGAATGGGCTCGACCCATTAAGATGCTCAAGCCTTTTGATCAAATGAAGATGGGTTCGACCCATTATCTTTAGCCCAACAAGGTTGTGACTTTTCAACTTTATCAGCAGCATTTGAGAAGTTTCAAATCTGTGATTATGGAGGTAGTGGTTGTAGTGGGGAATTAAAGCCACTAATTGCAGCTGCTCCATTCTTTCAAATCCTCAACCCCTGCAAGGTGAAGTCTATAAATAGATTTAGAAATTTTAGGCAGAATATACACTGAATCAACTTCATTTTGCATATTTTCTGCACTAAAAACCTCAAGCATTTGCTTAAAATTTTGTGCTCAATTTCACACTTTTCAAGTTCTTTGGAACTTTGAAGTCTGGTCTGCTACAACTTCAAAGGCGTTAAACCGTTGTATATTTGGGGACATTACGTCAGTTCCGTCAGCACTACACGGGGCGTATTTGTCTTACGTAAAGAGATCTTTCTCCCCTCAACTTTCTGATTAATATGATCCGGTTCAAAAATGTGTTATCTTTTAGTTTTACCTATTTTCTAATTTTATTTTTAGCATTTGTAAGAATTGTAGTACAGTTCAATAGCAATTTTCTTTTCGTATTATTATTTTGTAACACTTCTATCGACCTATCATACGACCTATATGGTCGACACTCATGCAACTTGAAATTATCAAGTTGCTGATTTGTATATGACCATTTGATCTGATATTATTAGGTCGCTATCTAATAGATATATACTTATTATTATGAAAGACGCACTCCAAACCAAAAACAATGAAAGCGCAAGAAAAATAAAATCTTACTCATGTTGATATCATCGATCAAACTCAAAAGAAGTGCCACTTTTGCCGAATTGAAATTAACCAAAATATTGATTTGATATTTCTGAAATGATATATTGGACCATGCACTGTAAGTAAGGGTAACTCCATGTTAAGCCTCAGTATAGACTGAAATTCCGTTATGGTCAAATCTGATGATACGCTTTGGCGATCTTACCTACCAAGGGACGATCATAATGGTGATTAACTTCTTGGGGGGCACAGGAAGATGGTTGATATTGATAATGGTGAGATTGTAGTGGTTAGATTTTCTTTTGTGAAAATATTGTAGTTAAGAAATAGAATCCTTTTCATATTTATCAATATTTTAGTTTCTTTTTTAGATTTGTAAATTTAGATGAATGGTGGGAGGTGATAATCCTTCATTTTTTTGGGTAGATTTTTTGGTTTTGTTTTCCAGTCTTTTATTTTTGAATATTAGATTGAAAATAATTGCGAAGGAAGATGATGGAATTACAAATCTCACGTTGAAATCACGTGTCGAGTTTCATTCGATTTTTGGTGTCAGTATCTGTCATCGGTAGGTAAACTGAAAAATAAAAAAACGCATAGTTGAGTGTCAAATCCTGTATAACTTGGGAGGTATAAAAAACTCTTTAAAAATAATTCTAAAAGAAAATAACAAAACTACATCTATATTAATCACATGAAAATCACGTGGCGAGCTCCGATCGCCGGAATCTTTAAATAGGAGTTAAAGTGGAAAAAAAACCGCACAGTTCAAGAGGCAAAAATTGTACAAAATAAAAAATTATGAAGCAAAATATCAAATTGGGTATAATTTAGGAGGAAAAAAAATAGTTGTATGATTGTAATGATTTATCAATAAACTACTGTAAGCTCATTGGACCCACTAGGTTCATGTTTGATAAAATGTTACATATTTTTTAATCAGTTCAGAGGTGATTGGGAAAAAAATATTTTCTTATTATCTTTTTAAACATTTTTTTTATAGAATAATGTATTTTTTTTACAATATTTATAGAGATATTATCTTCATAAATAATAATTTTTATTTATTAATACAATTATTTGTTATCATTATTTATATTTTTTTCTTTTTCTTTTTTTATATTTTAGTAAATCAATATCTATTAATAAATTATTTCCATTATCATTTCTTTTTTTTCTTGTATTTTCTAATTATCTCAATTATGTTTATATAGACAATTAATTCCAATCTATTAATTTATTAAATAATAATTTAAAATTAACTATTAATTATCTTTTATTATATCAACTACTCAAATTAATTCAAATAAAAAGCCTAAATCTTTGGGCCAGTACACATTTGCCCCTGCATGGCACCGTCCTATAGCTGTGCCCACTTGGAGTGAATTGCAGTCGGCTAAATCTCGGCTAAAAAGAATTGTCACTTATAATTCCTAAAAACTGGAATTGCAGTTTCCTAATTATTATTTTTTTTAAATATTGTTTCAATCTTAAATTTTGATTTAGGGGCCTGTCTAACGAATCAAACTCGTTACTCTCGCCTAAGAAAAAGTGTGCTTCTTTTATTAATATATCATAATAAGTACTTTGAATTATTGTCTTACTAGTAAATGCTATGGCATATTTCCCATTTAAGATCTTACCCCACCTATTTAATTCTAACAATCGGCTAATGGTACAGAACCACTTACATTTTTGAGCAGTTGGGAAAAGGAAAGGATGAGGTAGAGTACGGTTCCTTATAGAGATCACTTTTTACTTAATTATTTGGTACTTGGGGATATCATTCCTCACATTTACATTTTGGAGTTTAATAGAAAAAGAGGCGGATTCAAATTTTTATGTTTTGAGAGGTCGTGAATAATTTTTTTAAATAATATAAAAAGAAAAAAAAAAGAAATAATGGGATATTGAGTTCAGTTTTTTTTTTTAAATAAAGATAAAGAAAAAATAAATAAGAGCTCTATAGGGATCGAATTTTTTTTATTAAAACAAATATAATAACAAAAAAATTAAGAAATAAGAAGCTATTTATATGAATCAGTTGTTTCTTAAACAAAAAAAGAAAGAGAAAAAGAAATAAGGGAATATGTAATTTGAATTGTGACAAGTTTTGGCAAAACAAAACAAAGTCTAAATAATAAAAAGAAAGAGAAAAAGGTTTAAAGAAATAAAATTAAAACAAAGGGAAGAATAAAAGAATTAAGAAATAAGTGGTTATTTATAGGGATCAATTTATTTTTTAAAAAATAAAATGAAAAAGAAAAAGAAAAAAGGGTCTATGTGATTTGAATTGTGACAAGTTTTGGCAAAATAAAGTAAAATCTAAATAATAAAAAGAAAGAAAAAAGGCTTAAAAGTAAATCTAAATAATAAAAAGAAAGAGAAAAAAGGCTTTTAAAGAAATAAGGGCGGGTTTGAACCTAGGTATTTGGGCAAGGGATACTAACCACTATACTAAATTAAGTAGATGTAAATTTAGGGAGGCCGTTTATAATTATACAAATTAAATCAAATAACCACATATGATAGTAAGGGTTTTGAAAAATTTTGGGGAGGCCGTGGACCCCCAAATAAGTACATAGATCCACCCCTAAATAGGAACCATTAGATTAAATTTAGATTTTTCATATTAAGAGATCTATGATTGTAAATGCAGGGGGGCTGGGGGTATGGTGCCCTTAACGGCAAGAGTTTTCCTATTATTTGACCCTTATCAATCCATCTGATTCTTCCCAACCAACAACAACAACAACAACAACAACAACAACAACAACAATAATAATAATAATAATAATATCCCTCTCTTGTGCACACTAATCAACTATTACCGTCCGTCATCACCGCCGGCCGTCGCCCAGGCACCCGCCACCGTTGTCATTCATTGGTGTCGAAATCTTATAAACCTTATGTCGTTTGAAACATATCATCTCCCTTGTTGTACATCAAATGTTGGGTTTAATATCCAATGCTCCAATCACCCAATCACCGAATCTAAGGTCGAAATTATGAATTTGCCAATTTTGATCTGATTTCTACATCGATTCCTGATCAAAACTCCGATCGATCACCATCTCTCAACTCTTCTCATTCTACTCAACACAACTACAAATTCAAAATATGTCGAAATTTCTTCAATTTAAAGTATTACAAATTAACTTTAATACATCACATATTCAACTTAAAATATTACAAATTTATGTAAAATTAAAACATATTATATTTTACATCTATTTTTTTTTTTACAAAAACTAAAGTATCATAAAAAGGTTGTGATAATATTACAAAATATATTAAGTACACATTTCTATAATATAACTTCTGTTTTACGGTTAGGTAATTAAAGTATTCAAAGATTGATAACGTAACACAAAGTATAATTAAATTATCACATAATTTCGGGCACTTTTAATATATTTTGTAATATACAATATTGAACTATAATACCGTATTTGCACCTAAAAATTGTGATTTTTTTGAAAACATTTTTGATACTTTCTGTAATATTCCAAAAGTATTGAACCATGACCATTTGGCAAGAAAGTTTATAAGGCTGAGTGGCATTACCTACTTTCTCACCCATCTCTTTTGACAATCAATTGAAATACCAGTTTTATAATCTAGTTAGCCAAAACAAAAATTGTTGTTGGTTGAGGGACTTGGTGACGAGGGGCATGTCCAGCGGCTCCGCCTTATGCTCCCAGTGACATACCCGTCTCATAGCCAACCGCAACCATTGCAGAGATAATAGGGACGAGAAAAAAAAAAAAAAAAAGACTTGTCTTTAGAGCCGATTCCGACATTGATTTGAAAATACGAATCGTAAAAATCGTAAATTACTACTCAATGAGTTGAACAGTTTTGACCAATCTATATTTGGTCTGATGAATCCCTGTAAATTTGAGGTAAAGTTGAAAATTCGTGAGTTTTTACTTCAGATCTACAATGACAGTAACATTACATCGTAAATCCACTTACGGATTTAGAACGAGAGGCCCAAAACGATTAACCTGTATACTAAACGAAAATATTATTATTCTACATGACTGTCTATGAAGCTTCGGGCTTGTGTGAAATCTTCTGGTATTTCGAATGCGTACTTGTCGAATTTCGAAGGTTTTTAAACTTACTAAATATAGGAAATATAATATATATCTAATTTAATATACTTTTTCTAACTCAATTTTTTCCTTTTATTATATTTTCCTAAATTAATATTTTTCCTCAATTATATTTTTACTAATTTAATATTTTATTTATTCTTCTAATATAAAATATGAAAAGTCATATATAATTAGAAGAAAAAAACAATATTGGCTATCTTAATTAAAAGAGAAATTCATAATAAGATAATGTTAATTAAAAAAATTAATTACGAAAATAATCTAAATAAGTTTTATTCATAATAAAAGTTAAAATAATTTTATTCTAATAAATTAAAACACAAAATATAAGTAAATTACGAGTTATTTGTAATAATTTAAGTATGTAACTAAATATTATTAACTAATTCTTTCTAAACTTTAAAAACATTAAAAAAAATAATAAAATAATAATAGTAATAATAAATGTTGATTAAATACCAATACATTACTACGCAAGTTGACAATATAACATATTTTGAATTTATCTAAATATGTAACTAAGAACTATTAATGAATTTAATTAAAATATAAAAGTAATTGCTAACGAAGTAATATCATGAAAATGGCAAAAGTGATTCAGTAAAATATTTGAAGATATGATTTAGTTTTGTGATAATTTTATCTCTCAGCAAATATAAATTTTCTTTTAATTATAAAATATTGAAATGGCATCTAAGATTAAATATGCACAAACTTAATTTTATATGAGCAATTTTTATTTTTTTTAAAGACTAATATATACATAAGACTAAAACCACTATAGATACATGGCTAAATTTTGGATTTTCCCATGGCACTCCTCTATTTCTTAATAAATGATACTTTTTGAGATGAGAAAATTAAAAATTGTGTAGTCTTATTTATAATTATTTTTTACATAAAAAAAAACAAAAAAAACTCATGCTTGTCTCTATCTCTCTCATACGTCCGTATTTTTTTAATACTTATCTTTCACAAAATATTACTGATAAGTTAAAAGATAAAAGATTTATTAGGATTGTAATAAGGATAAAATAGATGAAAAGATGATAAATATCTTAAATGTCATTTAATCAAAAAATTGAAAAAGAGTCAACGTCAATTAATTAGGAACGGAGGGAGTAATAATAGTTGACAGTAGTTGTACATGAAAAATAATTCCTCAGGTTCATAAATGACGTTTTTGTTTGAGATAACATAATTAAAAACTGTGTAATCTGACTAAGTTGCCCCAAATAATCAATCTCTTAAATATATATAATTATCTTTTACATAAAAAAAACTCTTATTCATCTCTCATACTTACATGTTTTTTTTAATACATCTTTCACAAAATATTATGGATAAATTAAAAAATAAAAGATTTATTAGGATTATGATAAGGATAAAATAGACAAAAATGTGATAAATATGTTAAACGTAATTTAACCAGAAAACTGAGAAAGCGTCAATTAATTAGGAACGGGTGGAGTATAAAGAATGCGAAATCTTCCGCTCTAAAATAATGTTTAACTAGAATAAATAATTTTTATTTAAACATATTATGCGGATTTGAAAAAGAATAACACTTATTAAAAATACTAATGAATGATATTGAAAATGGTACACACAATTCGTAACATTATTTTTCTCTTTACACAAGGATTATTTTTTAGAATAAATAATTTTCACACACAAATCAGAGTATTATATATTTGTTCTATTTACAAAAAGACTAATTTTCACAATAAAGAATATTTAAGTATTTTTATTCGGGAGTTAAAAAATTAGTTGTAAAATATAGCAAAATGTCCTAAACTTGAATGGAAACCCGTAGAAAATTGAGTTTGTAAAATTGTAACCCTCGTGTCGCATATGAATATGTCATTTAAAAATTTAAAATTTATAATAATTCTATTAAAAAAAGCGTCATATATCTAATTTGTAGTATATATAATTTAATTTTGTTATTATTATTTTAATCTCATATATCTCTATGAAAAAGAGAATTGAAAAAGGAAAATCAAAATGAAGCCAGGAAATTAACACGAGGGACCGAGATTCAATTTATTGAGAGAAATGGATAAAAGATGTGATTTAAACCTTTAAGGTTGGCTTGGAGTTTAGGTTTTATTAATTTATATAAAAAAAACTTGCAAATTAAGAATTCTTGATAAAAGAAGTAACAATTGTGTACTCAAATATTAGCACCCGGTTCTTTATAATAACACTTCATTTATAATAAAATATTCGAATATTATGTTAATATTTGTACCAAAAATTTGAATAACAGTAAAAAATTAACATGTATATGAAAAAAATTCGAATCTTAAACATGTATTCAAAGTTTCGGTCCGAAAATTAGTAGAATACTCAAACAAATTCATTCGAAAATCTAACTTATAATGGGGTGAACTCGTAAAACTATGAGGTGCCAGTATCCGCCTCCTATAATGATTTCAAAAGTTTTTCATAAGGTTAATAGCATCTCCAATTCAATAGTGTTATTTGAACTTATGTGGCAGAAAAATTAACATTTTACAAAAAAGTTCTCTAATGTATCATTGTTAATGCTATTTATGTGGTAAATTAATTTTGTATTTTAGAAAAAATAAATAGAGAGAAATAACATGATTGAATGTTAAAGTTGAAGTTATAATTATAAATATTGTTAAAAGTAATGTCTAAAATTTGATATTGTTCTTAATAATATTAAGTATTTAATATACGACATAATTATTTTTCTAGCCATATATCAAATTTTTTACTTTCAACATTATTAAAGATGCTCTAAACTCCATAAGAATGTAGCATAATGAACTTCTACACGGAATAATAAATAAAAATTGAAATAGGTAATACTTGTTTTAGGCGAAGTCAGACATATGGGATGCTGGTTTGGAATTTGAGAAATGAGGAAAGGAAATGGAATGAAATGCGGTACTTGTTAAATGCACCGCTATAAATTTTATTACCCAATTTTAGGTATTGAGTTAAACCCTCTCCTATAATAGGGATATGAAATCAATCAATTAATCTCTATTATTTAGGAATGACAAATGGGATAGAACGGATCGAACCGCCATGGGTCTCGAGGTGGGATGGATCGACTCATCAATAATTTTTTTTTTTTTGTTATTTTACAATTATTTTAATATATAATAATTAAATATATTATTATAAAAGATAAATATGAGATTAAGAATTAATAAATAAAAGAAATAATAATAATAAAATATTAACTTATTATACATTTATAAGCTTAGTTATAAGTCTTTTTTATCATTTATTTTATTAATTTATATTATTCATTAAAAATATCATTGTCAATGTATATAAGTGAAATATAATAAATAATATATAAAAACATCAAATCATATAAAATATACATAAAAATATATTTAAAAATTTAATATTGTACAGGGCAGTGCAAATTTTATTTAAAAATTTAATATTATACATGCGAGGTAGAAGTGATCCTCAAATTTGCCCACTACAAATGGCGCAAAGCGGGTTAAGAATGTCGTCGCTACAACTTTCATTCCCATTCACATTCTCATTCCTTGCATATTACAAGCACCCCGTTTCGTTTCCTTTTGGTTTTATAGGTTATTTCCCTTTTTTTTTTTAGTTTAGTTTTTCTTAGGTTTTTTTAGTTTTTAGGATTGCGTTTGGATCGTGTCTTATGAGAATCCCAAAGTTAGATTTTCAATTTGAAAAAGAACAAAAAAAAAAAGAGATTGCAGACCATTTCTTACTCAACAATAATAAATTCAATTCTAACTATTAATATGAAATTTATTATTATACACATTTACTTATAAATAAATTAATATTATATCAACAAAAATATTGTAAAATAATATAACAAACACTCACTAATTAGATATAATTTGTAATTATACAATACAATCTTCATTTTAAACCATTTTTTGTTCACGATAAAAGCGCACTAATGCATCTCATTACACATAAATTTTTATTACGCCACAGTGCTTGCACAAGTCTGGATATCAAGAGACTCAAATTGTGGAATCTACACCAAAATACATACTACATTAAAATCCAAATCTATGATTCTACAAACCCCAAGAGGCCAGAAACTAACACATTTAGATCTTGTTTGTCCTGGACCTCTAGAGAACGGGTTTGAAATCTTCAATTTAAAAAAAATGGATTTCAAGATCTAAATCTCAAACTTGGCCTATATATACAATATTTTAAGTAACAATAACCTATTAACCTATTTGATTCTAATTATTAATATAAATTTCATCATTACACATTTTCATAAATAAATAATATTCTACCCATCAAATTATAATAAAATCTCAGTCCAAACGCAACCCTAAGGTATTATTATTAAGGAAAGTTCTACGGTGCCGTGAAATCACCATTCCTCACCTATTTATCTCTATTCTAAAAATCGCCCTAGGCGCCACCAATTCGCCTATGATTTTCGAAAATTGGCCAAAGAAATCGGCGCCTAGGCACCAGGCCAGTTTTTTTTTTTTGTTATTTTATTTTATTTTATTTTTCTGGCCTAAAATGATATCGTTTTTGGGCCTATTTTTTGATTATTTTGATTTTGTAATGTATGCTATGATATTATTATTTGACTAATGAACTTATGGATGTATGTTGTTTTGAACTTTGAATTGAACAATAGTTTTAAACTGGTAAATTGTAACTTGTGATCATTACTTTTAGTTTTGAATTGTTATAAATTTTACTGTGTAGCAGGTAGTATGTTAAACTATTAAATGGTTGGATGTAAATCAGAGTATTTATTCTCAAATTCTAGACCCGTCTAGGCGCCCTAGGCGCTAGGCACTGGCCTGACGCCTAGCAGCCACCTAGCGATTTTTAGAACACTGCTATTTATAAACATTTGATCAATTTTAGGGTATAAATATTAAAAGATGGACGATTGTAAATGCACGAGAGGTGAGAAGCATGGTACCGTGAAGGCACCGTAGTCATTTCCTATTATTATTATTATTATTATTATTAAGGATTCTTACGTGCCTTTTTTTAGGATTTTATCTTTTAGGGTTTTTTTACGGTTCTTTAGGATTTTTAGTTTTCTATGTTAGTTTAGTTTTTTAATTTATTGTGGTTCTTTTATATGTTTTTATTTAGTTTAGTTTTCTAGGAATTTTCTATTTTATTTATTTTTTTGTATTTTTTATTTTTTAATTTAAAATTCAGTTTCAGGGAACAAATGAAACACGGACTAGTTCAGCTACATTATCTAACAAGAGTGTGACTCTTTAAATTAAAGATGACGGTTATATAGCACATGGCGGTCATTTAATTTGCTCTACTTCTACAAGCCTGCTATACACTACGGACAACTTATGCATATACATTATGTTTGTTCTAAAGAGAAAGGACCAAACTTTTAGTAACATGTTTCTCTTTCTAACTTATTTACTTACCTTCACTCTTGTTACAACTCATGGACTTCACCCACTAGACCCCCTTACTCCACTTGAGCTCAATCAAGTCAAAACCCTTGTCAAAAAATCATACCCAAATGCGACCTTTCACTACGTGGGCTTGGATGAGCCCGACAAACCTAAGGTCCTCTCATGGTTGTCGCGAAGCAACCAAACTCGTGATTTCCTAGGCTCTCGGAGAGCATTTGTCATGGCACTCGTCGATTCAAAAAATCACGAGATCACGATCGATTTGTCAAGAAATTCGTTTTTCTCGGACAAAGTGTATGATGGAAATGGCTACACAATGCTCAACAACGAGGAGCAAGCGGATGCCATTGACTTGCCACTTAAGTACGCACCATTTATGGACTCCATTGCAAAAAGAGGTCTTAATATAAGTCAAGTGGTGTGTGATGATTTTAGCATTGGATGGTATGGGGAGAAGAATACCAAAAGGGCAATTAAAGTGATGTGCTACTATACTAATGGCACAATTAATTTCTACATGAGGCCAATTGAGGGTATCGTAGTCACTGTAGATCTTGATGAGATGAAGATCGTGGATTATCGTGATCGTTTGGTGGCTCCAATGCCGAAAGCTGATGGTACAGACTATAGAGAATCTAAACAAGATGCGTTGTACGATAATCATATCAAGAGTATGACAATATTGCAACAAGATGGACCAAGTTTTACCATTGATGGAACTCATGTGAGGTAAAATTAAAATCACCAGACTATATATTAATAAAAATTCTCATATGAGTATGTTTCTCATATTTCATTTTGTAAATAATAACTTTTGGCATTTCGGTTGTTTATATGTCATTCGATTCTAATGTCTATCTAAGTTAATTTTTTTATTATATTTTGTCTCATTTACTATTCTTTTTCTCCTAATATAGAAATATAAATAAGTCATATATTAGAAAAAAAAATTAATGAGTTATCTTGATGAAAAGACAAATTACATATGAAATAGTTTTAATTACAAAAAAAAACTAATTATAAAAATAATTAAATAAGTTGTATTTATAGTAAAAATTAAAATAACTTTAGTTTTAGAGTACGTAGCTAAATATTAATAATGAATTCAATATAAATATAAACTTATAATATTATTTAATAATATAATTATTATTAAATAGTGATTATACACGGATAGAAAATGAGACATCTTTTGAGTTTTTTCTAAGTACATAAATAAAATTATTAATGAATTTAATTTAAATATTAAAATATAAAATTATTTAATAATAACAATAATTAATAAATAGTAATTAGATATGTACAAGTCATGAGTTGAGAATACAACCTCTTTTGAGTTTGTTTTTTTAGATTTATAATTTTATAATTATCAAAAAAAAAAAAAGAATTATTTATCTTTTAATAAATCTCATATAATACATATATGTTAAACTAGTTTTGAAATAAAGAAAAATTGGAAAAAATATCTCGCTTTTTCTAAGAAGCTCAATTACTTGGCATTTGCTTTTGTTTAGCAGATTGGACCTCAAGATGCCTTCGTATTAAAGCATTTATAATGGATAATGTGAAGTTTAATGACATGGTAAATACAATATTATTATTTAGAGATCTTTTTCAATGGTAAATGTGAATTGTGTAAAATATTTAATTACTATTGGTGGAAATGAGAGAGGAATAAATTAATTAATATTAATGTGTGAATAAATAAAGTAAATTGTTAAATAGACAATGTGTAGCACACTATTTAGACGTAGACGGTGTGGTAGACATTATCTATATTTTCTCTTACCACATAAGAATTTTGAGCTTATATAACAAAAAATTTACTCCAATTGACATTCAATTGGAGATGCTCTTAATTTAAGTAAATACGAAATTCAAATGGGCCTTGGGGTCCTGGAAATGATTGGAGTTGTCCGTTGATTAGGCTAAAAATAAAATTAAAAACTCGAAGTGAATCTTTAGTGTTCAAGCAATCAAATTTTGCAGACATTTCATTTCCGATTATTACATGCTTCAATTCTAGAAATGATCACACACAAATGCAATTTCTTAATACCTATGATCCATTATATACTTTGCAGTTTTTGTTTTTGCTCGATACTTGATTCCTTTTGCACAGGGGCGGAGCAATGATTCTTTGTTAGGTAGGACAGGACACAATTTATCAAAGTTGAACATGAGTTTTTGTCATGTTGAATGCCATTGATTGGTTTTTACATAACTAGAGAGTGCACACAACATCTTAAAAAAAAATAAAAAAAATACCCAAAACACCTAATTAATTTATATTTATAACATAAATTAAACTATTTAGTACATTCCTTTAAATTACTTATATTTAGATTATAAAGTTACTAAAATTATATTCAGAAAATATTGTACAATGATGTCTAAATCAATTACACATCTATATGAGATAAACGGCAAGGGTTGTGATAACGTATCACCGGATGTTGTACCTATAGATGACAATAAGTTGAATTTTGACCAAGTTAATTTGCTATTTACTCCCTCCCCTCCGTTCCAAAATGATAGTCCTGCGGTTGATTTCACACAGATTAAAAAAATGAGTAGTTTATATAGTTAAGTCAATAATTTAGTTAGTGTTTTCCAATTATACATTTCTTGAATTTATTTATGTTAATTAATGCTTATAAAAATCAATGTTGGAATTAGTATATTTGTTATTGGAATAGTAAGATTTTACATTGTAATCATCAATTTTCAATTTACCACATAGAATACTAGTATTTCAAGAATATTAATTAAGGGTACGTGTGGAAATAAAAATTTAATTGGACTATCTTTGTATGACGGACGGAATTAGAATATTGGAATATCTTTATGGGACGGAGAGAGTAATTGCTTTCACAGGGAATATTATAGTTACAGTGTAAGCAAAATTTGAAATCGAGTTTATCTCATAAACTAATGTGATTCCTAACTAAGGTGGGCTAATTGGGATTTCCATCTTGGTTTCGACATGAGAGTGGGCCCCGTGGTCTCGTTAGCATCGATCTTCGATCACGACAAGAATAAATATCGGCTTGTATTGTACAAAGGCTACATATCGGAATTGGTCGTGCCGTATCAAGATCCAAGCGAGGAATGGTACTTTAGAGCTTTTCTTGACATCGGTGAGTTTGGGTTAGGCCTTTGTACAATGCCACTCCAGCCATCCACGGATTGCCCTCAAAACGCAGTGTTTTTGGATGGTTATTACACGACACGAGATGGAGATATTGCAAAAGTATCAAATGTATTTTGTGTGTTTGAACGCTACGCTGGTGATGTTATGTGGCGCCATAGTGAGGCGGCTCTTCCCGGTGATCATGTGGTGAGATGGGTTTTAATTTATTTATTTTTTTTTAAATTCAGAATGAAGTTTTGCAAAATGAAATGGTAGAATTACAAATATCCCCTTCTTAATAACAAATGCCCAATCAGATCGCCTCTAATTTGTAATATGAAAATATTTGTCTAGGGTGTATATAATTTTCTAAGATTGATAAGATTTTTAATTAATTTAAATATTAAGTTCATAGTATTTGTTCCTTAACTATAACATAAAATTAGTAAATTATCATGCAGGAGGTCAGACCAGATATCACACTAGTTGTGCGGACTGTATCCACCGTGTCCAACTATGACTACACCATTGATTGGGAATTTAAGCAGAGTGGCAGCATCAAGATCTCGGTAAGTTCAAGGGTCTGGTTTGCCCATATTACAACTTTTAGTATACACGAATGTACCCTATTAGGTGTCCTGATTCTTTATGTGCGGTGATATATGAATGTTATGTGCGATTATATATATATGAATATTTTTGTGTTTCAAAAAATTCTGTGATGGTATATGCATGTATTGTGCGATGGTATATGGAATAAAGAATCATACTTTAGAGGATGTTCTTCTAAGTGACAAATTAATTCTCAAATTAGCGGATTTGGCATGAAATATAGACATGTAGACTTTCTTACAAACTTAAGCTCGATCTAGTTTTTTTTTTTTTGCTGATATGTCGAATTTCAGATGTTTCCTATTATTAATCCGAATCGCGTCCAACAAAATAGCCTGATCGAGATTTCTTTTGACCTTTTTTGATGAATTGGTCAACTCAAAAGATGTGGTTTGATGGTAGTTAATATCACTTACGTTTTCTACAAATTGGTCAATATAATAAACAAAAAATGAGTTTTTTTCCATTGTAGCTGCAAGACTAAAATCAGAATTGGTCCACACTAACCCTAGCTAATTTCTTAGTATATATGATATCAATTTAATTTGATTTCCCTATAAACAGGTTGCTTTATCAGGAATTCTTGAAGTTAGGGGTTCAACATACACACACAAGAATCAAACACAAGAGGAAGAAGTATATGGTACATTATTGTCCGAGAATGTAATTGGGCCCCGACACGATCATTTCCTTAGTTTCTATCTCGACCTAGACATAGATGGTGTTTCCAATTCCATGATGAAATCTCACTTGCGAACATTTGTTGTGACTGATGAACTCAAAGGCAATTCAAGAAAGAGCTATTGGAAGGTTGTTAATGAAATGGCTAAAACCGAGTCAGATGCCAAGATTCGACTCGGATCAGGTACGACCGAGATCACGATAGTGAACCCTAACAAAGAGACGAAGGTTGGGAACTATATTGGCTACCGTTTGATCCCAGGGTCCCCAGTGGGCCCTCTGCTATTGGAGGATGATTATGAGCAAATGCGTGGAGCGTTTAGTAACTATAATGTGTGGGTTACACCGTATAACAAATTTGAAAAATGGGCCGGAGGGGCTTATGTTGATCAGTCTCATGGAGATGATACTTTGGCTCAATGGACCCTCAGGTTTGTACGTGTATGTATGCTTGTTAGTGTTTAGTTTAATACGAAAAAAATCCGATTAACTTTTAAAATTGGGATGATCAAAAACCTAGTTATCTTTCATGATTACAGATAGGCCTTGAGAGATATTTGATTTTATTTTACAAAAGTGCACCGTAATATTTAAAAGAGTAAGTTTCATTATTATTATTATATTATTATCGAGGGGTGGTCTTATGATTATCCCTTAACCTTTTGTGTACAATAAATAATCTTTATAACAAGACAATTAGTGAGTGAATTCTTGTGGACTAATGATGTTTTGTTGCAGGAATAGAGAAATTGAGAACAAGGATATTGTGGTATGGTACACATTAGGTTTACATCATGTGCCCGTGCAAGAAGATTTTCCAATCATGCCAACAATGAGTTTGTCCTTTGAGCTCAGGCCAGCCAATTTCTTCGACCACAATCCTGTGCTCAAACTCAAATCACCCAAACCAGTGGATTGGGTTTATTGTTCTACTAAACTACCTTTATTCAGCCAATGAATTTTTAAGTCGTCGATAAATTGCAATTTTTATTCAGGCACGGATTGCAAAACAATCATTCGATTTAGATAAATAAAAAATGCGAATTGAGTGATTTTTCACTGGATTAATTATTTGAAAAATTGATATTAATTTGTTGGAAAACGTCACGTGACCAAGAGTAGAACCTCAAACTTTTCAGCTAATTTTTTAGTTTCCAGCGAAAAAGGACTCATTTCACGAGTGTTTTTTTTTTTTTTTTTTAATTTAAATTGTAGGATTTTTTTAATTGTTTGATATACTAAAAATTTCACATGATCAATTTTGCCACCCACATATTGTTACGAGATGAAAACTGCACTATAATTTGTATAACACGGTGATATTTCAGTATAATCATAAATAAGTTGGTTTTGCGCAGTTCTCAATTATCTTAGAATAATTTCATGATTGTAATTATTTTTCGATTTCCAACATATATTCAAAGATGGATAATGCATTGCATATTTTTATTCAATGACACTATTAGATTCATGTAACAAAATTTAACAATCAAGTACTCTAAACAAGCTAAGAAAATCAAAAGAACTAAATTAGATTAGAGAAATTTCGGAGATATCAAATTAAATTGGATTAATCTAATTAATTCTTATATGCAACCAAATTAATTTAAAGGACACGTCAGTGTATATAAGTTGCAATATTGTTACGGTGGGCTACTTTTATTCGTTCGGAATGTGACATGCATGCCTCCTTGGCTCCTTCCTCCGAAATTTTAATAATGCTTTTCAAAATAATAATAATAATAATAAAAATAAAGTATGGTTCACATGACTGTCACATCAGGAATGGATCAAAAATTCAGATAAACATTGTTAAAGTTCCAAGTTTGGAATACCGCATACTGGTTATTTAGAGATTGAACAGTGAAAATCACTGTGTATCTCTTTTAATTAATCATTTATGTTTATCGCTTTCTCTTTAATTCAATATATAATAAAATATATCTTAATTACAATATAATAAAAAATTTAATAAATGTTAATCAACCTACCGATATTCGATATGCATCATGTAAGACGACAAATTATACTATATATCTTGAGTGTTCTCATCTTAATATTTGGTGTGATAAATATAAATGTTATTTGTGATGAATATATATGTATTTATATTGCATTTTATGTATGATGAATACTGATATTCTGTGTAATAAATATATATATTTTGTATGATGATTATAAATTTATTTTGATAAATATGTAAGTATTGTTTTGAATATTTATTTAGACAATTGTGTATTGATGCATGGTGCACTCAATTTAAATTTTAATATTTTGTGTAATAAATAAGAATATTATATGTGATAAATATGCATGAATGAAAATTGTATTTTATGTACGATGCATGTTAATTCTTTGTGCGATGAATATATGTATGATTTGTATTGAATGTTTTGAGTTGTGCTTATAACTTATAATAAACACAATTAATAAAATTATATTTATCACAAAGAATATATAATATTCATCACGCACAATGTTCATGCTCATGTACACAAACTAGATACGCCGTACAAGGTGGACATGATATACATCTAAGACCACATTGAGGTGTGTGGGGCTTCTCTAGGCTGGTTCTGGTTCACGGTGGACCAACTAACACAGTGGTACTCCTTGCAAAGTACAAATCTACTGCATGATGCATGATCCCGTTAGGCATCCACCGCAGAATTTAAGGCCCAGTTTTGAAAATCTACAGAATTTTGTTTTAAAGCCTAACCCTGTATTCAGGGATAATTGCAATTTAGCCCAACGTGGAAAAGATTTGCACAATAACCCTATAAAATGTAAATGTAGTCTAGATTTGTCAAAAGTATCACATATAAGGCTTAACGACCTGTTTGAACTAGCATTTGTTGAGATTTTGAATATTGATATTTAGAATATTTGGGTATTCAGAATTCTATAAATTATAAAAAAAATTAAAAATTGTTTGATACAGAATTTGGAATCCTTTACTTTTCTTAAATATCAAATCATGTTTTAAAAGTGGATGATAATGTATTCTTATATGGTGCCTTCACGACTCATTGCTCAATTAATGGGAACCATCAAATTAAGTTTAGGATTTTTATATTAAGAATCCCTTAATTTTTAGAACACAACATTTTAGAATTTATATTCGCACCACTCTCATAATATATATATATATATATATATATATATATATATGTGTGTGTGTGTGTGTGTGTGTGTGTGTGTGTGTGTCAAATATATTTACATGACTAACATTCTTCTATTGTATATATACTTTGAGCTTAATGCATGCCTGAGGCCATGTTTTCCCTACCATTCAGAATAGTGGATTCGATATTTTGAATTACGAATACTTTTTTTTTAAGAATCAAAAATCAAATACTCAAATAACAATATCTAATAATTAAATATTACTAATACAATATAATAATACACTACCACCTACTTTTCAGACATGATTTGACATCAATATAATATAATAAAAAATTATCACCCACTTTCACACATGATTTGACATGTACAATAAAAAGTAAAGGATTCTGAATTTGACATCTACAGACCGAAATCTTTCGATGGGACGAGTGTAACTAAACGGTTAAAAAATAAGCAAAAAACATGTACACACAAATATATTTAAAAATTTAATGACTTAAAATAAACCTAGTGATGGATGAGTTTTTCTTGAGTTCTTCGAGCTGTTTGCAATATGAATGGGAATACCATATTGGTATTATAAATGTCGAATACTTATTTGTTTAATAATAAAATAATCAAATACTTAACCAACAATCTTTACACTTATTATCTATCTTATAATATTCTATTAATACATATGATTAAGATATTACTAAATGCAATATATAATATCATCTAATTTTCAAATATTGACATAAATACAATATAATAATGGAAATGACTACGGTACTTTCACGGCACCATTCCCCCACCCACTCCTGCATTTACGATCGTTGATTTCTTAATATGAAAAGTCTAAATTTAATCTGATGGTTCCCATTAATTGAGGAATGGTGCCGTGAAGGCACCATAGAAGTTCCAAAAAATTAATAGGTGTTAGCTTGGATGTTGTCCAATACTTAGACCCCGCGTTTGGACATTGCACGAGATATAAATAGGATTAAACATGATGTAAGGAGAAAAAAACATGAACAACTACAAGGAATCTAAGGCATTGGTAATAGTATATAATAACTTTTTAAATAGTGATAAGATGAAATAATTGGATAAATAGTGGAAAAATTATTTGTTTAGTTTATTATATTGTTCAATTTTCAAAAAAAAAGCACCAAAACATTATTTATTATCAAAATATATCCATTAAATTGGTCAAATTATACAAAAAACTAGGGACATAGTTATCATGTTCGGACTATTTTGATGATGTTAAGTGATTACGTAATTAATTATCATTTGTATTTGTTTTTAAATATTAAAAAGAAAGATAAATATGTAATTGACCTATGTTACCCTCCTATTTTCTATTTTTTTCCCCTTTTCTTTGATCTCTATTTTTCTTTTTTCCATCATCTTGTCCCAAAGAGTGAGAAAAAGAGTAATGCACTGTGCATTTATTTATTCTTAATAAGAAAAGCAAGGCAAAAGGCAAGAAAGCGAAAAACCACTTTAGCTAGGTTTAACAAGAAATTCTCAAAAGCGGCTGTTTTCATTGAATACATCACAAACCATTGAATACATGTATTTATACTAAGGATTAGAACCCTATAGATTGTCCAGGTGTGACCTAATTACATTCTAGATGAGGATGAAAGCTGCATTGTCCTTTTTAGTCATTTGCATGGGCTGATCATCTGCTGGTGGTGCATGGGATGTTCTTATGGGCAAGCTGAGCTGGTTTTTGTCTTGTAGCGTGGTGTGATCGAGTGTTGCAGGTGCATGCTTGTATTTTCATGCACTTGGTGATCCTGCTTGTCGTTTATCATGCCCCCCTAAATTCTATGCATCTTCTTGAAGTAACAAAAAGCTTGTTTCTCATTCTTGCATAGAATTGCCCGGACAAGGCCTTGGTGAAAATGTCTGATCTTTGATCTATTGTTGGGACATGTCTAACAGAAATTATCTTGTTCATGACTTTTTCCCTGATGAAATGCAAATCTAACTCCAGATGCTTTGTTCTTGAATGATGGACAGGGTTTGAAGCAAGAGCAATCGCACCCTGATTATCTACCCAGATTGTGCTTGGCTTAATCATATGTACTCTCAACTCCTTGAAGAGGGAATGTAACCATAATACTTCACAAGTGACTAGAGCCAGACTTCTGTACTCAGCCTCAGTCTAGATCTTGAGACAGTAGGCTTTTTTTTTTTATCTCCAGGAAATCAGATTGTCACCTATAAATACACAAAGTCCAGATGTTGAACTTCTATCATCCACATTAGAAGCCCAGTCTGCATCTCAAAAGGCTTTGATCCAGAAGCTGTTGCAAGGAGTTAATTTCAGTCCAAAATCCATAGTGCCTGCAATGTACCTTAAGATCCTCTTCACAGCTTTCCAGTGCAAATCAAGTGGTGATTGCATAAACTGGCAGCATAGCAAATATCAGGTCTGGTCATGGTGAGGTACTGGAGAGCTCCAACTATTTTTCTGTACTGAGTTACATTTTCAATAGGATGACCACAATGCTTGGATAGGGGTGGATGAGAAACCATAGGAGTGGAAAGATCTTTTGCCCCCTTCATGCCAGCTCTATGCAGAATGTCAGTAGCATATTGCTTCTGACTGAGGAATAAACCATCTTTTGTTGGAGAAACCTGTATTCCAAGGAAAAAGTTGAGAGCACCAAGGTCTTTAATGGAGAAATGAGACCTAAGTTGTGATACAAGGTGGTCAATGGCCAAGTTGTGACTGCCTGTGATTATGATATCATCAACATAAGCCATGACCAGCAGACTAGAAGCATTGGAGTGTTTGATATATAAAGAGGTATCAGCCTGAGATACATGGAACTCTAGTTGGAGGAGAACATCACCAAATTTGATGAACCATGCCCTGGATGCTTGTTTGAGGCCATACAATGATTTGTGCAGCTTACAGACCAAAGGGGGGTTTGAAGCTTGCTCAAAACCGACAAGCTGATCCATATAAAGCCCAGTGTCAATGTCTCCATTAAGAAAGGCATTGTCAACATCAATCTGTCTAAAACTCCATCCAAAGGTCAAGGCAAGAGAGATGATAACTCTGATTGTTCCTGATTTGATCACTGAGCTGAATGTCTCAGTGTAATCCCATCCTAGATCCTGATTGTAACCCTTGGCAACAAGTCTGGCCTTGTGCCTAATGATGTCACCACTGGGGTTCCTTTTTAGCTTATATACCCACTTGAAACCTATGATTGTTCTGTTAGGGGGAACAGGAACTAAACTCCATATCTTGTTCTTGATCAATGCTTGATATTCATCCTGCATAGCTCTCTGCCAAACTGGGATAGATAAGGCTTCAATAGCTGAATGAGGTTCAACTTCATCTGAACTTGTACTCAGTAGAACTTTGGGTTTATGAATACCAGCCTTGGATCTTGTGACCATTTGATGTGTACCTGTTACTTGATTAGAAGCATTAGTAATAACAGTAGATATGGGATAATGAACATTGTCAATTGGCAAATCTATGGTAATTGATCCTCCTGGAATAGATGAAGTAGTTGAAGCAGGTGATGTGGAGGCTGTGAGAGGTGTATTTGTATTAGGAGAATTGTGTGTTGGTGTGTGAGGAGGAGAGATAAGTTGTTGTTGTACAGGGGTTATAGAAGGCACAATGAGTAGAAGGTCCACATGAGTAGTGATCACAGGGGTGTGAATAGATGGTGAAGGACTATTTTTTTGAAAGGGAAAAGTGGACTCTTCAAAGACCACATGTCTAGTGATTATCATTTTCTTAGAAGGCAATAAGACCTTGTACCCCTTGTGGAATGGGCTGTAGCCCAAGAAAACAGAAGGGAGACTTCTTGGTTCAAGCTTGTGAGTGTTGTAAGGCCTAAGCAAAGGATAACAGAGGCAACCAAAGGTTCTTAAGGGATGATAATCAGGTTTGTGTCCTGTCAGCATCTCAAGAGGTGTCATATACTGTAAGAGATTATTAGGTAATCTGTTGATTAGAAAAATAGCACTTGTAAATGCTTCATCCCAATAAAGGAGAGGAACTTTGGATTGGGAGATGAGGGATAATCTTACTTTCGCTATTTGCATATGCTTCCTCTCAGCCAGCCCATTCTGTTGGGGGGTATAGGGACATGAAACTCTATGATTGATTCCACATTTTGCTAGAGTAGGTCTTAGAGCTAAAAACTCACCTCCTCCATCAGTCTGAAGGGTCTTAATTTTACAGTTGAACTGATTTTCAATCAAGGCCTTAAAATGTAAAAAAGATGATTTGATGTTAGATTTTTGTTTCAATAGATAAAACCAAGTGAACCTTATAAAGTGATCAACAAAGCTCACATAGTATTTAAAACCAGAGTGTGAAACAACATGACATGGCCCCCAAAGATCACTATGTACAAGATCAAAGGGGTGAGCATAATCAGTAGTACTATTATGGAAAGGTAATTTATGTGCTTTAGCTTCAAGACAAGCAGATCATAGGGAATCAGCTTTATTATCAAGAAAGGGAACATTACAATGTTTGAGTGCCCTCTTAACAACATCAAAAGAGGGATGACCCAACCTAGAGTGCCAAATGGCTAAATCTTGACCCTTGGTTATTCTAGCTGAAAGTGCTTAGGGTTGATGCAGTTGTGAACTGAGCTGATGAATAGGAATGGTGGTAGAGGCTTGTGTAGGTTGTAGGTGAAGGATGTAAAGTCCATCCTTAAGGTTCCCTTGGAGTAGTGTTGCCTTTGTTGCTAGATCCTTCACAAGGCACACAAAAGGGTGAAATTCAAAGAATACTTGATTGTCCTGAGCAAATTTTGCTACACTTAAGAGATTCTTAGTTATAGCAGGAGTGTGTAACAGATTGTTTAAGAGGAAAGAGCATGGATTGGTTTGTGAATGGGATGTTACCATAGAGGAACCAATATGAGCAATGTTCATACCTGCTTCATTAGCTGTCTGAACCCTTTCATGTCCTTGATACTCTGAAGCCATGTTCAAATTTCCAAAGTCATAAGTCGGGTGGTTGGTGGCTCCTGAATCTGGATTACCATAAGATCTCCTGGATAGCTTCTGATCCATTGTTTCCAAAACTAGCAATGTGTGCAGAGGGAGAGGCATTGGTGCCAGACTGGTTGTTGTTGTATGATGAAGAGGAGTAGTTCATGTCAAACCTATAGTAGCATTTGTCTGCAGTATGGTTGTTGTAACCACAAATATGGAATTTAGGTCTATTATTGCCAGAAAATATTCCTCCTCGGCCTCTAGCTCCATTTCTACCTCCTCTTGAGAATGAGCCTCTTCCTCTTGCTGAACTATTTCTACCTCTGCCAGCTGAGTTGTTGAATCCTCTTATATTTCATTGAGTTTGAATGGCTAAATTGACAAAAAATTGAGAGCTTTATGCACCTCCATGTTGGTTGTTGTCAATCCCTTCAATTCGACTTTCATAGGAAAGCAAGGCTGAATAAACCTCCATGAGGCTGCAGGTTTTGGATTTAGTGGTGAGGGACACAATGACTGGATCATACTCAGATCCAAGCCCAGTCAACAGGTGCAGCACTTGATCTGTTTCCTTGATGCCTTCATCAATAATAGATATCATGTCACATATGGATTTGACTTTGTTAAAGTAGTCTCTGATGGATAGATTTCCTTTATTTAGTGTTTGAAGCTGCAGCTTTAGTTGCATAACCTTTGCAGAACTTTGAGTAGCAAAAGAACCCTTTAAGGTATCCCAGATTTGCTTAGCACTTCTTAGTCCAATAGTTGTGACAAGAAGATTTTCTGAAAGTGATGACAAGAGCCAAGAAGCAATGAGTTGGTCTTGTTTGATCCAATTGAGGTATGCTGGATTTAGCCTTGGTGTTTCACCATTTTGGCCAGCAATTAATTTTTCAGGGACGAAATTATCACCTGTGATGTAGCCCTCCAAACTGTAGCCTCTGAGAGCTGTCAGTATTTGTTGTTCCCATAATAGGTAATTGCTGTTATTTAACTTGACAGTGACAAGTTGTGTTTGCAAATGAACAACAGGTTCCAAGGCATTAATGTCATCAGTCAAAGGTGCTGCTGCCATGAAAGTGATTGGTAATTGAGATAACAAGACAAGAATTTGTTTGTTGTTGTTTTAAAGAAAAAGCGGGATCAATGGCTCTGATGTCATAATAAGAAAAGCAAAGCAAAAGTCAAGAAAGCAGAAAACCATTTTAGCTAGGTTTAGCAAGAAACTCTCAAAAGCGGCTGTTTTCATTGAATACATCACGAACCATTGAATACATGTATTTATACTAAGGATTAGAACCCTCTAGATTTTCCAGGTGTGCCCTAATTACATTTTAGATGAGGATGACAGCTGCACTGTCCTTTTTAGCCGTTTGCATGGGCTGATCATCTACCGTTGGTGCATGGGATGTTCTTATGGGCAAGCTGAGCTGGTTTTTGTCTAGTAGCGTGGTGTGATCGAGTGTTGCAGGTGCATGCTTGTATTTCCATGCACTTGTTGATCCTGCTTGTCGTTTATCAATTCTTTGACTGTTAGACGCCTACCTGCCACCGTCCCCTAAGGCACGGAGATCATTGGTGTTTACACCCAGTTTGCATTGTCTTGTCGAGCAAAAGCCCTCGACCACTTTTCCGGATCAGAGCTCTAGTCAATGCGAATGGACGGAGATACATTACAAAACTTTTGAGTTTTATCTTGGTATCTTTTGTTGGGGATAATTACTTTTTTTACCAAATGTATGAATTTTTTACACATTGTTATGTAAAGTATTTTTTTTTCTAATTTATCCCTTATTTTGTAAGAATTTTCAGTCTTGGCCTCTAAAGTTTATTTTTGGTGATACATATTGCTCCGTAAAGTATTTAATGTACAAGAATTTTTGACGTTGCCCCCTCAAGTTTATTTTCGGTAAAATATTCTTTCTAAACTCCATCGGCGGGCGACTGGAGGACAACATGCAAAAATCTTATAGTTTGGAGGGTAAAGTGCAAGAGTCTTATAGTTTGGGGGAACCAAATTAAAATATTGTAAGTATTGGATTTTCGTCTTAAAGTTTATATTTGTAAAAGATATGAAGTTATTATCTTGTATATATATACACACACACAAAGTTGTCAATATGATTTTAATTAAAACTTTATATATATATATATATATATATATATATATATATATATATATATATATAATTTAAGTATACATATATACAATTACTTATTTAAATATTTTAATACATTTTAAATAATTCTTTTTATTTTAAATAAAATAAAATAAAAAATTACCGTGCAACGCAC
>BMAC01000076.1:1182008-1192489 GCA_014905375.1 Phtheirospermum japonicum
AGATTTTCCAGGTGTGCCCTAATTACATTTTAGATGAGGATGACAGCTGCACTGTCCTTTTTAGCCGTTTGCATGGGCTGATCATCTACCGTTGGTGCATGGGATGTTCTTATGGGCAAGCTGAGCTGGTTTTTGTCTAGTAGCGTGGTGTGATCGAGTGTTGCAGGTGGCATGCTTGTATTTCCATGCACTTGTTTGATCCTGCTTGTCGTTTATCAATTCTTTGACTGTTAGACGCCTACCTGCCACCGTCCCCTAAGGCACGGAGATCATTGGTGTTTACACCCAGTTTGCATTGTCTTGTCGAGCAAAAGCCCTCGACCACTTTTCCGGATCAGAGCTCTAGTCAATGCGAATGGACGGAGATACATTACAAAATTTTGAGTTTTATCTTGGTATCTTTTGTTGGGGATAATTACTTTTTTTACCAAATGTATGAATTTTTTACACATTGTTATGTAAAGTATTTTTTTTTCTAATTTATCCCTTATTTTGTAAGAATTTTCAGTCTTGGCCTCTAAAGTTTATTTTTGGTGATACATATTGCTCCGTAAAGTATTTAATGTACAAGAATTTTTGACGTTGCCCCTCAAGTTTATTTTCGGTAAAATATTCTTTCTAAACTCCATCGGCGGGCGACTGGAGGACAACATGCAAAAATCTTATAGTTTGGAGGGTAAAGTGCAAGAGTCTTATAGTTTGGGGGAACCAAATTAAAATATTGTAAGTATTGGATTTTCGTCTTAAAGTTTATATTTGTAAAAGATATGAAGTTATTATCTTGTATATATATACACACACACAAAGTTGTCAATATGATTTTAATTAAAACTTTATATATATATATATATATATATATATATATATATATATATATATAATTCCAATTAATATTTATAATTTGATAAATATAAATATGCAATACATCTTTTATATTATTAAATATGAAACACGCGACTAATTAAGTATTATGTTTTAGACTAAATAATATAATAAATATAATTTATGTATTATGTTCGAACAAAATAAAATAAAAGTATACTTCCTATATGCATTATAATATTATGATACAAAAAATAAAATTACCATTTGATATTATTATTTTTATATAAAAGTGTGATTAAATACTATATTAATCACCGATACATTGTTATACAATATTGTTATATAAGTGCAACAATGGCTTTAATATTTGCGTCCAAGTGCAATTATAATTATATTATATTTAATAAGAAATTTTTAATTATACTACTAATTACTATGATATGGCATGTTTATATATAATACTTTTACATAAAAACTCAATATTTATATTTTTTTTAATTTGTCATCCAAATTATAAGATTATTACATTTTGCCCCCAACTACACGTTGATGGAATATAGAAGGAATATTCCCTCAAAAATAAACTTTAGATGGCAACGTCGAAAATTATTGTATATTAGGGAAAAAAATAAAACAAAAAAAAACTTCAATGTGTAAAAAATATACTACATTAAGTTACAAAAGATAATTTTCCTTATCTGTTGAATGGCTAAACAAAGTTTAGAAGGTTAACAAATCAATATTCATTTTTTTCACATTAATTTTGTGGGTTATGTTTGATTGTGTGGGAATCAAGTTGTTTTTTTAGTTTTGCTTCACATTATGATGGTGTTAATAGATTTTAAAATTTTCACGTGTTCTCAAATTAGGAACTTTATATACTCCTTCCGTCCCACAAAAATAGTCTACTATTCCATTTTCCTCCGTCCTACAAGGATATTCCAGTTATCATATTTAACATATCATTAATTTTTTATTTCCACACACACCTTTAATTAATATTTTTGAAATACTAGTTTTCTACCTCGTAAATTAAAAATTGATGATTACAATGCAAAATTTTACTATTCCAATAACAAATATACTAGTTCCAACGCTGATTTCTATGAGTACTAATTGACATTAATACATTCAAGAAGGGTATAATTGGAAAATACTAACTAAATTAATGATTTAACTGTATAAATTACCAATTTCTTAATCTGTGTGAAATCAACCGTAAGACCATCAAATTGGGACAGAACGAGTATTCTATAGCATTTTTAGGTTTTCAATATGTAATTTAATTAAATTTATATAATTTTGGTATTTTCGAAAACTTATGAAGTTTAATAAAAAAGAATTATGAATCGAATTAAAAGAATTTTGATAAAATTTTATGTGAGATTTATGAAGAGTTTCTTAGAAAATCTTACCATGACCCTTTGAAATACAAATGAATA
The DNA here is from genome assembly GCA_014905375.1 of Phtheirospermum japonicum. Lineage (NCBI taxonomy): Eukaryota > Viridiplantae > Streptophyta > Magnoliopsida > Lamiales > Orobanchaceae > Phtheirospermum > Phtheirospermum japonicum. The sequence goes on from BMAC01000076.1 coordinate 1,184,276, forward strand.
AATAAATACTACTACTACTACTGATGATGATGATGATGATGGTGATGACAATAAATAAAAAAACTCACATTCCTACTATATAATAACAAAAGAAAGCCCTTTACAATTATAGAGATTAAATCCTTTTGAATTTACTTTGATTATATTGCTAGTTCAGACGAGTTTTTACATAATTTTTCTTACATTAATATTTTCGTGACTGTAGAGAATATAGAGTAGTTGTGTTTATTTACGCATAAAAACCCACCCGTGATTAACAAATTGAATGTACTGCAAGTATAATAGTAATTATTATTATTATTATTATGTTTCTTCAGGATTCATGATCAATGTTTCGAAGCCTACACTAAACTTGCACATTCATAATTATGTTATTAAAATTGAGAATTGGGAACTTTTGGTACATTTTTTTTATTATAATATTTTATGTTGTTTTTAGAATTTTACAAAAGGTTTACTTTACGCGATATTAATTTTTGGTGATCAATGAGATACATGGTTATATTTGTGTGCATGTATGTGTACATATTATATAGCTTTTGGTTGATTTTTAAGATGGTGAATTTTGTAATTATTATTTGGAACTCATGTATGATTATGTTTCATTTATCTTGATTAATATATATATAGTGTGTGTGTGTGTGTGTGTGTGTGTGTGTGTGTGTGTGTGTGTGTGTGGTGAATTCTGTACAATTTTATTGACTTAGAATTTTATGGGTTCCATGTGTAATATGGTGAATTTTATGAAATTCTATTAAATTTAACAAAATCCATGAAAATTCACACAAATTTATAAAAGTCCTTTAAAATGGAAAATTTTCATTTTTGATCTACTATGTTGGCCACATTTCATAAAATATAGTCATCATCAAACAATGTTTGTTAAGTTGGCCAATTCATAAAAATAGGTCTAAAAAAAGTCCGATCAGGTTTTTTTGCTGACGTGGCGTGATTCAATAATTTTCTATCATTTTCTTTAATTTTAAATATTAAATTAAAAATAAAAAACTGGAAAAATTTTCATTTTGGTCCATTATATTGGCCACATTCTAGAAAAGGTATGTTAAATCGGCCATCATCAAATCATATATGCTAAGTTAACTAATTCATCAAAAAAGGTCCAAAAACGCTTTGATCGGATTTTTTTTCCTAACGTGGCATGGTTCTATATTATTTTATCAATTTTCATTTATTTAAACATTAAATTGATGACAAAAACATGTTTTGCTTTCATTTTCTTTTCTTTTAATCAAATTAATAAAGTCTTAATTAATAAGAAATTTAAAAAATCAGTGATAAATATATAAACATAAAATAAATCTTCAAAAATTATAAAATTAATATAATAATTTATATGAGTTTTATATTATTAAAATTCTAATCAATACAAAATTAATAAACTCGGAGATAAATATAAGAGTATAAAAATTAATCTTAAAAAATAATAAAAGATATATAAAAATATATATGAGAAAATCTCTTATAAATGAATTCTGAAATTTCTATATTTATATTATATTTTTATATCTATAAATAATTTATATTAACTTATTAATTAAATTTTACTAATTAGATTAACGGAAAGAGAAAAAAAACATAAAAAGAAAAGAGAGAGCAAAACACATTTTTGTCTTTAATTTAATTTTTATAATTACATAAAGTTGATAAGAAAATATAGAATAATACCATGTTAGAAAAAAAAATACGATCAAGCTTTTTTTGATTTTTTTTTTTATAAATTGGTTAACTTAGCAGATATGATTTGATGATGGCCAATTTAACGTACATTTTCTGGAATGTGGTCAATATAATAGACCAAAATGGAAATTTTTCTAGTTTTTTATTTTTATTTTAATATTTAAAACTAAAGAAAAATGATAAGAAAGTATTGAATCATGCCACATCAGCAAAAAAGCCCGATCGAATTTTTTTTGGACATTTTTTGATAAATTGGCTAATTTAGCAGACGTTGTTTGATAATGGCCAACATCACTTACCTTTTTTGGAATGTGGTCAACATAGTGGACCAAAAATAAAATTTCCCTCCTTTAAAATTCATGTTGGGGACACCCCTCTTAGTTTCCCCGCTTCACTTGTTAACAAGCTTGGGGGTATATTAGGTACTTCTATTTATAATTAGGATTATGTGTTACAAAATAAATGGAAATTGATAAGTAATTACATAATCTCGCATCATCACAATATCCTCAAAATAACTGTTTTGTACCTTTTATTCTTACTTGGGTCAATATATTGAATGCTGTTTGATAGTTAATAATATCAAGGTTATTTTTGGAATGTGAATAATATAATGGACTAAAAAATAATTTTATCGAGAAACAGTTAATCAACTAAACTACACTCATATTCTCATTGTGAGTTATTAGTAGAAATAGAAATTAACAAAATACTAATACTAATAATAATACTATCAATTAATAACCACAACCACCCCGGCCGGCCACCGGCTACTACCTGGTCATTGATGTTGCCGGTGGCGATTTTTCCAACGATTTTTTTATTTTGTTGCCAAGATCTTTCAAAACACAAAGTAATATGTCTTTTGACATTAAGTAAGAAATTTCTTGTCTTTTGAGACATAAAGTAAGAAATTTTTAGCATTTTCGTACATAAAGTGACAGATTTTCACTATAAAGTCTGAAATTTTATAACATTAAGTAAGATAGTTTTGCAATGAAATAAATGATTATTGCTTTCATCAAGAAGTAAGAAATTCTCTATTTCTATAGGGGGTGTATTCATTTGGAACTTTTAGGGGGATGTATTCATTTAGGACTTTTAAAAACATATTAAGATTTGGGTCAATTCCCATATAAACCATTAGTGAAATATTTTTCCCAAATAGGCCATTGAAATCTCAACTTCCCATTTAATCCAAAAATTATATAAGAGTACTAAATTAACCTTTATAAATATTTTATTTTGTTATTCGAAATTTCAGAACTACTCGTTTAAATTAAAAACTACTCGTGTAAATTGACGAACTACTCATGTAAATTCAGAACTACTCGTTTAAATTCAAAACTATTTGTGTAAATCGACGAACTACTCATGTAAATTCAGAACTACTCGTGTAAATTTTAGAATTACTCATGTAAATTCAGAAATACTCATGTAAATTTCAAAACTATTCTTCAAAAATTCAGAACTACTCGTTTAAATTCAAAACTATTCGTGTAAATTTCAAACCTACTCGAAAAACTCAGAACTACTCGATTAAATTTCAAAACTATATCATGTAATTGATCGGTCAAGTTCCAAACTACATAGAAAATAAACATACTACATTGAGAAATTTTATACTACATTAAGGAATTTCATAAGATACACTTTCATCAACTCCAACTTCAACATTAATGGTCTACCTTACCCAAACTACATAGAATTCATTTTCAAATCTAAACTACATATTACAAACTACTAATTCAAAATTCAGAATACATAACACAGAATTCCAAACTACTTAACAGTTTGTAATTATAAAACGACAGAGTAGTTTGTAATTATCCAAACTACTTATACAAAACTACTTGTAATTTTCCCCTTGTTCTTCTTCTTCAGGCTCGCGAGAGTAACCAGGCGCCAAACCCCTCCACCGGCACCTCGTCAAAAATCCTCCTTCGTGGTGCCTTTTGGAAGGTTCTCCAGATCCTCCCTCAGTCTCCTCAACTCGAAATCGGATAATGTTTCTCCATGGTCGCGGGTATGAACGCTACCGCTCCCGTTTTCTGATGGATGGCGGAGATTGAGGCCGTAACCCATGGAATCGCCGGAGGCCTCAGGATTGGATCTAGGATCCAGCATGAACTACAGAGATGCTGAATCGTCGCCGTTCGATTGCGAAAGCAACGTCGTCGGAGGTTCTGCGGTGCACCGAATTTCATAATTTCATACTTAATACGTATCAATCTTGATTGATCCAAATGGTACCGCCAAGAAACCCCCCCACCGCCTCTCGTACTCCCTCCTCCGCTGCGCCATCGCCAATTTCTCCCCGTCCCTCCACCTCGGCCAGGGCGGCTTCGGCTCCGTCTACCGCGGTGATCTCAAGAAAGACTCGGTCCTCGCCACCTCCCACATCGCCGTCAAGGTCATGGACTCGGGGTCCTTGCAAGGAGAGCGCGAATTTCAGAACGAGCTGCTTTTTTCACAAAAAAAACTGTAAGTATATTGTCTCCGTTATCAATCAAGAAAGGGTAAACGGGGGCTGAGGGGGCGGAGAGTTTTAGGTAGGGTTAATATATAAGAGTTTTAGGTGTAGGGTTAGTTTTGACAATTTAACTGTATTTATTGATTAAATGGGAAATTTTTGGCTTATATGAGAATAAAAAGAGTCATTGGACTATATGGGAATTGTCTTCTATGTTTTAATAGTATATGAGAATTTTCCCTTAAGATTTTTAAAATCCTGATGTATTTAATTAAGACATTTTAAAACTTATAAAAGTCTTGAGTTATTTAATTGAAATTTCTAATGGATTATTAAATGTCCATAAAAGTCTCGAGGTATTCATTTGAGATATTGTGAATTCTTAAATTGTCATGAGGTATTTAAAAAGTCAAATACTCTTTGGATTTGTAATTTGACTGGATTTTTCTAGATTTGTAAGTTAATTATACATACAAAATCCCACTACCAAATCCCATCTATAAACATGAGATTTCACAAAACTTTTATAAACTCCCAACAAATATGTAAAATCGATAAAAATAAAATAAAATCCATACAAATTTTACAGTGAAACAAATCTTAAAATGTCTCTAATGGGGGAGTATTCATTCAAATGAATACTCGCCTGTTAGAGACATTTTAAGATTTGTTTTACTATAAGATTTGTATAATTTTATTCTATTTTTATTAATTTTATGTATTTGTTGCCGAGCCTAATTCTCTAGAGTATGGACGTTTGCCGCCTGACTCACTCCAAAAAGAAAAGGCAACCACTGGCCATCAATACTATATGATTTATTATTATTATTAAAATAAATACATACAAATGAAAAGAAAATATACTTATAAAATATACTAATGAAAATGTGGAATAAGATGAGCGATGAAATAATTATTCATTTTTCACATTTCAAATAAAAAAATTCATTTTAAAATATGATAAAATGCTTGAAATAATAAGCAATCACACCCTCCTTTGTAGTTAAAGTGTCTTAATCTTCAGGCCAGCTACTAACATTTTACTAGTGTTATTAGGGCCACATAATAAGTCATTCAAGGTGATGACTTGAGATGCTACTTTATTCCAGTGATTATTTTTCTTAACTACTACTGTTGGACCTATAACGTATTTAATTGTAAAAGTCGTTTTTTCTTATATATTTTCAAAAGTCAAGTATTTAAAAACTACGAATTTCAAAGATAAATCTTAAAATGATCCTAGGCTCATGTGCTTGTTACAACTTCCTAGATATACAATTGGAATAACCATTTGATTTTGGTCTGTTTCAATCAGGGGCAGTTTGAAGTTTTTTTTATTTAGTGTACTTGATAGTTAAATTTGTGAAATGATGTGTGCGATGGAACAGCCAAATTAGAACAAAATATCATATGAAGTAGACATTGCATATGTTTTCGAACATAAGGGTTGACATCTTGTTATGTTTTGGTAAAGTCATTTTGTTATTGAAAAAAACAAAAAGAGGAAAGAGAAAATTAAAGAAACTGAAAATGTGAGTACAAATAAATATTATATATATATATATATATATATATATATGTGTGTGTGTGTGTGTGTGTGTGTGTGTGTGTGTGTGTGTGTAAAACCAAAATAAATAAAGATGTATCACGTAAGTAAATACGTTTAATTCTTATGGTTCAGTCGAGAACTCGAAAAATTGCAAGCCCTTGATCTTTCTTGACTTAGTTAGCTCAATTGTAATTGCATGCATTTCACATTTTAAAGAATTATTTTTTGTTGAGCAAAGTATAAATGAATGAAAATAATTTTGGAGGATCAGCCTTTAATAATTTAAATTAGTTTTGCAAAAATACTAAAACAAATTAAACGCGAAGCAAGCCAAAGTTTCAAAACCAGACAAGTAAGACGTATCACATCCTACAGTTTTAAATTGCATATTAATCATTTTAATAATTGATTTTATTATTGTATATCTCGTCTAGTCAAATCCAGATTCAAGTACAATGGGGACCAAGATAAGTATTCAAAACCCAAAGAAATTTCAAAGTTGCTTCATACAATAAATGCTACTCTTATCTTATGCAGCCAGAAAAAAAGCTGAAAATACATTAATACTATATCTCAGTGCACATGCAAGATTCTTGTATAAGCTAAGTAAGATAATTAACAAAACTGAGTTATAATATTTTTATAATCTCATATTTTGTAGAGAAAACTCCAAAGTCTAAAAACCCATATAATATGAAATCAAATTATTGTGTATAAGATTTCAATCGTTTGGGAACCCAATTATAATCTGAGTCACAATTATTATATGAAGTTTGCATGTCAAATAAGTAAGTGGAAGCTGTGTACTCTATATTTTAAAATAAGAGTTGATCTAGAAAGAAGTATAGTATGAGCTAGTTGACCAACTAATATTTTTATATGGATAATAACTTTAGAAGGGAATGAAACATGTTATAAGCTTGTGTTACCATTTAATAAGAAGAATATTTGTGAAAAAAATATCTTCATAAATAATATTTTAAATTGATTGGCTGTGTTTCATCAAATCCCAATTGAAAGTTAGATTCACGATAAAAATAGAAAAACAAAACTTTTTTGCAAAAGAAATTATCGAATTTTCACAAATTATCTTACAAACTGTTATTTGTAATAATTTATCATATTAACTATATACAATTTACAGTTTTTTCCTCTAAATCAGAATTTTCGTGATTTTGTATCCAATATGTGATAACCATCTAATTTTGAGTACAAAACCAAAAAAAATCCGATCATAAAGAAAACTACAAAGTTCGTACGGTGATTATGCCAAAAAAGTAATTGTATAGTAATTTTTAAAAAGAGGCAATAGTAATTACCCCGATGAACATATGGGATGAGGGTGAGGCTTGATTTTTTTTTTAAACGCAGCAAGTAAAGTTTTAAAACTTTAAATACATTTTTATTTATTCTTTCATAAGAAATAACATTACAAACACTCTCGACGTATTGCAATTATTCCCATAAAAGGTAAAACAGGAATAATCCCAAAAAAGTTGGTTAGATGTTCTGGAAATAATTCAAACTCAAGGGGTTTATGGCAATTATCCCTAAATAAAATAAACACACGACACCAAAAAACTGGGAAGAAAATGCTCCAAGTTCAAGATTCCCAAAATAAAGAAAATTCAAAAGCATGAAATCCACATAATGCTCAAAAAACGCAAAAACCCAATATTAGCAAACGATCAAACTAAAATGTTCGATCAATACTAGATTAACAAAAATACTCTCAGTTAATTATTCTACATATCCATCAAATTAACAATCAAAGTCATATTCACTTTAATCTTTTGATTTCGGTCTCAAATCTCATTACTGACCATAAATATTCTTATTATTATTCTTGGTCATCGAGTTTTTGCAATGCGCAATCGCACCCTGAATCGCACTCTGCAACTCCTCCATCGACGATGCATCGGAGTTGAGCCCGGCCCGGGCCGCATTCGCAAACCCGAACCCGAACCCGCTATCCGCATGCCTGGGTGACGACATCATCGACGACGGGCAGCTCGAGATGCAGCTTCTTCTCCTCCTTGGGTACCTCAAATTACCAGAAAACGATTGGGAAACAGCATTCCTATTGCCTATCTCTATCAATTCTGGATCTGCATCTTTCGTCAGCCGTACTGTGTTATTCGCCGATCTCGTAATTCTGGCCGGCGCCGCCGCCGGGGACATTTTCTGTTGATGCTGCTGTTTATGTGAGAGCCTCTCGTATAACGGCTTCACCTTCTTCAAGTACCTGCATATCACTTCCTTCGCGCTCGAGCTCACGCGCTTCACGGCGGACGGCGGCGGCGCCGCCGCGCTTTTGTTGTTCTCCCTCCGGAACACGGAGGGGAGTTTGGGGAGCGAGAAGTACCTGGATCCTTTTCTCCGGTGGTAGTTGAGGGAGAGGATATCGGAGCTGTTAGCGAGGCGCTTGAGATCTTCGTCGGCGGCGGAGCTGGGGCGGGAGGAGTCGCAGTAGAGGTCCGCGGAGGAGGAGTGG
>BMAC01000076.1:1193423-1208908 GCA_014905375.1 Phtheirospermum japonicum
ATATACATATATATATATATGTCTCTGTGTGTGTGTGTGTATGTTATTTTATTTTTATTATGAGTCCAACAATATCAAATTCGTCACTTTTTCTCAAAAATAAATTTACCACTTTTTTAATTAAAATATGCAAGATTGCACAATACAATACAATACAATGTAGTATTTGTTTAATTGGTTATCAACATGTTATTTATCAAATATTATTACAATTCAATACTTTTGATTTGAATTGATTTCTTAAAATAATGTATTCGTTACTATCTCAGTAATCAAACAAAATAATACAAGTGCGAAACCAGCATCGAGTGGAATGAACATTGTGGCATCAACTATAATTGATTCATAAAAATATCAACTAGTTGTCTATTAGTTGTTGGTGATATTGATAAGAGATCTGGTAATTTGAAASGTATCAACGAGTTGCATCCTTTGTATGTTGCTCTACACTATCTATTACTATTTCCATGTTGCGAAGACAACCACAGGGAAGACATATCTTTTTTTGAAACTAGAAAAACTAAAGGCAAGGGTAAACAATATGTGTGTCAGATGGAGTTCTTTTCTCACCGATTGCATGAAAGAGGCACGGAGGTACTCACTATTCTATATAGTCGGCGACTCATACAAAAATTCATAATTGATGCAAATACAATTATTGAATATTCAAAATTGTGGTACATTAGAACTCATCAAAAAAATTATGAAGTGAGATTTACAGTAGAATTGTTGATGTAGTGTTATGAGGTGAGGCAAATGGCTGGTACTTATGTTGTCTTGCCCACGACATTTACTAGCTTTCACTAGAGGTCGTTTCACATAATTTTTTTCTTTACTGAATTGTGTAGCTTATTTATATGCTAAATAGTGTAACCAATTTAGATCTATAAAGTATTTGTTTAAATAGGATAATAAATATAACTATAGGTTCCCTATCAGAACAAATGGGAGGATGTAGAGGATAAAAATATTGATGAGATCAACATGTATTATGATTGTCATTACATTTTTCCACGCGAAGCGGCGTGGTGAATATTAGTTTATGAAATTCAGTATAAAACTCCACCTATCATGTGTTTGAGTTTTTATCTTCCAAAAAAGTATAATGTATTGTATAATGATAATGATAATAAGTTGCCTTATGTTTAGTTTCCTAAAAAAAATATTTAGTACTCAAAAACAAAAGAATGGACATCTAGAAAAGTAGATTTGTTTTCATTAGTACGAATTTACTATATTCCGCCAAAATTGATAAAGTAATGGATGCAATATATTTAACCAAGAGTGGTGTATTTCTCATCTATAGATACAGAGGATGCTTTTTACAACTGTTAAATCTAATAGTGGAAGTTTTCTTAATGTAATATCTAATGACATAACTTTTTTTCTTATTCAAAAGGAAGAAATGAGCATTCTAAATTTAGGGTTACTTTTAATATCCACTAAGATTTCGATCATTACTGGTACTCCACTTTCAAAATTAATGGTGGATGCGCATCTCATTATTTGGGACGAAACTCCAATGACGCATTACCATTATTTTGAAACTCTGGACAAAACATTGAAAAACGTGATAACATTGCAAAATAATTCTAATACACAACTTCCATTCGGTAACAAAATAATAATTTTTGGTAGAGATTTTCATCAAATTTTGTCGATTATTCCAAAAAGTACTAGACCAGACATAGTTCACACAGTGATCAAATATTCGCATTTATGGACTCATTACATAGTTTTGAAGTAGACCAAGAATGTGGTGCTGCAAAATCACAATGCAGATCCCAATTGTATCAAGTTAAAGAATGTTTTCAACTTGATAAATAGTATAGGAGATGTAATAGTTGGAGGACCAAATGATGGTATCGTCTAAATTGAAATCTAAGTTATCTATTATTGAAAGATGATGGAGACCATGTTCTGTCAATTGTGGCGAGCACATATCCACAATTTGAAAAAACTGCTGAATGTTTTGCTTATTTGGAGGGTCGGGCTATTCTTTCCCCAACACTTGATGTCGTCGATTTGATTAATAAATATATGATGTCATAAAATTAAAGGGGGAATGTGAAGTATATCTTAGCTCTGATAATGCATGAAAATCTGACTCAAACATTGACATATTGTAGGACGTTTACTCACTAGAGTTTCAAAATACCATTAAATGTTATGGATTGCCTCTATGAGCTAAAACTAAAAATTAGAATTCCACTCATGTTGTTGAGAAATATCGATCATTCCCTTGTGTTGTGTAATGTTAGTTGTTTACTTGACGGTCATATTGTATAGGCTAATATTTCTCAAGGAAGCAATGCAAGTGAATTGTTGGTAATCCTTAAAATGACCGTCACACCATCCAATTCAAGGTTCCCTTTCAAGTTCCAACGATGACAATTTCCTCTGATCGTGTCATATGCTATGATAATCAACAAAATTCAAGGACAATATCTCTCCCACGTTGGAATTTTCCTGAAAAAGCCTGTTTTCAGCCATGGTCAGTTATACGTTGCTATATCAAGGGTGACCAATCGTATATGTTTACAAATATTGATCGACGATGATGAGAATAAATATGTTAACAAAACTACAAATGTTGTGTATAAGGAAATTTATCATAATTTGTAAAGTATATTTCGTCTAATAACAATTCTTTTATGAATTAGGTTATATCATTTTGAATACTATTCGATCTTTAAATAATATTTAGATGATTTATATATAGAGAGCAGTTATGGTAAAACCATTTTTGGTGTGAGAACCAGTGATGGTTTTAACGAAATATACATACACACAGATATATATATATATATATATATATATATAATTTAAGTATACATATATACAATTACTTATTTAAATATTTTAATACATTTTAAATAATTCTTTTCATTTTAAATAAAATAAAATAAAAAATTACCGTGCAACGCACGGGTACAATACTAGTATGTAATTCAAACGAGTTTTTAATGAATAATCTCGAACTTAATATGAAGTAGTGCAGTAATTTTTTAGACCTAAGACTGTGAGTTAGATAGAGAAAGGGGGAAAGAATTAATGTGAATTGGGTGGAAATATGGGTGGCATATTAATTGGTTAACTAACTCTAGCGATTAGGCATACTTAATATCCTCTTGAACCTAAATAGCCTAGCTAATTATTTTTTATTTTTAACTGAATTATCTTGGACAGTTGGGGACCTATGATATCCTAATGTTGAGTGTTATATGAGCATATATAATGTATTTATATTAATCATGATGAGTCTCAAAGATAAATTCAAATAGATATTTACATATAGGAAAAAAAAAAGACCATGTGATCATAATATCCACTGTGCCCACACAAAACAAGTGGTAGACAAATGAGCTTTTGATCATATAAATTAGTATATCCTTATTATTTTAATACAAGACAAATAAAATTTATCTTATTTTGTGTTCTTCTTAGTCATCTATAATAATAATAATGGGACAATAAAGTTGAAATTTAATCAGTTCTAAGTTCTAACAAACTTCACTTGAACATTCAGATAATTCAAAAGAAATAATAAATTTAAATAATTGTACTCTATAATTGTCTAGTTGAGTGTGAAGTATTTTCTTATTATCAAATGTTCATTATTAAATTTGCAATGAGTCGGTTGTGAAGACACCCGTCATAGGAATTTTGCGTTACTATTACAGTAAAATGGATACTTTTTAAAAATAAAGTAAATTTATCATTTATATTATTTTAAAAATTATAATATTTCTAAATAATTATATCGTTTTTGATCAAGTGTATGACATCATGGATGATCGATAGTAACTTATGTGCTACTTTATAGAATACGATAGTTTTTCTTAAAAACAATTGCATAAAGCAACAGTGTAAAAGAAAATGTTGAGAAGTTGATTATTTATAAATAAATTTTAGAAGGCTGGGTGGGTTATAGTATGAAAACAAGTAATCATATAAACCGAAGACGGGGGTAAGATGGGAATTCCGAGGGTCACATGACACGATGCATGGCGTTGCGAAAGCGTTTTCTGCGCGTCGTCATATTAGTCAAGTGACTTGCTTAGGTGTCACGTGTCGCTATCGTAAATTGTGGAGGTGGGACCTTTCGATTTAGATAGGATATTTCTTAATTATACGGTGTTTAATTCCCACCTTTAATTAATTAAACAAAAATTGTGGTCTACATCTACAAACGAATCGAGTCGATTTGATCAGCCTCGAGTTAGAATTGATGTTTCTTACCTATGCGTGAATTTGACAAGTCAAGAAAATTATTGTTTGACCTCGACTCGACAAGGAAATTATTATACTTTAGATCGACTTGACAAAAGTTTGAGTTTGCCTCTAATTTTTGGTATTAAATCTAATAAAATTGTGGTATTTTATGTAATTAACATTATAAAATAGTGTTATTAGTAAATTCACATATAATCGAGTAACGCGTTGGACTCATGAGCTTACTATCGCCGTGCTCGAGCTTGACTCCAACTCGAGTTTGAATTTGCACGAGTTGAGCTTCTCGAGACGAGCTTTGACTCAAGCTGCTCACGAGCGCTCGTGAGCCATTCGACTCGTTTGCAGTTCTAGGTGTGATCGTTAATTCCGCGTGATTGAAATTGACGACATACTTTTTAAACATATATTCATATTCATTGTAACGCCCCAGGATCGCCCTACAGACCCGACGGTTAGTCCTACTGTACCGACACGAGTCTTTTATAGCGCGTTTTGTCCTCACTCATGCGCACCCTGGAAAGACTTCCAAGGGGGTCACCCATCCCACCTCTACTCCAGGCCAAGCACGCTTAACTTTGGAGTTTCGATGAGAGGGCTTTCAGAAAAGAAGATGCACCTTGTTGGTATGAGTTTACCAATCAAATCTATTGAGCTTTCCTAGGTAGTCTCATAGTTTAAGATGTTACAATCTACCCTCCTTAAACTCGCGACATCCTCATCGCGATTAAGCCATCTCAGGATCCGTTGCCAGGCGTTGGGATTCTAGAGGTGGCTCCTACGGGCTCAAGAGTTGTAACCGTAGGCTATCCCAATCTTGGGCTCCCTCTACTGGGGCCTTCTCCCTCACGGGCTATCCAAACGCGTTGCAACTTTGTCCCGCCTAGCACTTAGTTCCCGATTTTTTGACCATCTCTGGGATCCGTTGCCAGGCGTTGAGATTCTAGAGGTGGGTCCTACGGGCTCAAGAGTTGTAACCGTAGGCTATCCCGATCTTGGGCTCCCTCTACTGGGGCCTTCTCCCTCACAGGCTTACCAAACACGTTGTAACCTTGTCACGCATAACACATAGTTCCCGATTTTCTGGCTGGCAAACGGCTCTGATACCATTTGTCAAGGTTCATAAAGGCGTGAGGCGTGGCAAGGCAGCAATGCCAAGCCTCAAGCCTAGGCGTGCCTAGGCGAAGCCAAGGCGTGAAAAGCCGTTTTAAATATTTTTATTATTTTATTTATTATATTGTTATAATAGGTGAGAAAAAATATATGTTTAACAAATTTGTCTACATATTTTTTGATATAGTTAGCAAACTACTAATCATTTATATAAAATCAACGTAATCTTCACGGTCTCATGTAAGATGGTCATACTTTTCAAATTATAATTTATACTTTTAATGTATAAAATCATTCTTTGCAAAATAACTATTTACATTTTTATGAAAAGTATGAATTTCACAATAAAAACATGGGGAACTTCTACGGTGCCGTGAAGGCACCATTCTTCACTTAATCACAATCATTGGATCAAAAGTTGGTTACTAATATTGGTAAATTGATGGATGTAAATACACAGGGGGTGGAGGGCATGGTGCCTTCATGGCACCGTAATCATTTTCAAAAATATGATATTTTACTGTACAAGTATGATCGTCTTCATAAGATGCTCTTACAATAGTTTCTGAAAAATTAATTATTTGATCATTTTTTGAAATCATTATAAATTTTGTAATATTTGGTTAAATTAAAAAAATCAGGTTACTCATCTAAAAGGCATGCGCCTTTTCACGCCTAGGCGCGCCTAATCGGTCAACAAAAATAATTTGACCGTCTTTTCACACGCTTAGGCACTAGGCGAGGCGTTTTTCCCACGCCTCACGCCTAGGTGCGCCTAGGCCCCACCTTTTGCCGCCTTTTAGAACACTGCCATTTGTAACGCCCCAGGATCGCCCTACAGACCCGACGGTTAGTACCACTGTACCGACACGAGTCTTTTCTAACGCGCTTTGTCCTCACTCATGCGCACCCTATAAAGACTTCCTATGGGGTCACCCATCCCACCTCTACTTCAGGCCAAACACGCTTAATTTTGGAGTTTCGATGAGAGGGCTTCCAGAAAAAAAGATGCACCTTGTTGGTATTAGTTTACCAATCAAATCTATTGAGCTTTCCTAAGTAGTATCATAGTTTGGGGTGTTAAATTCATGATGTGCAAAGATATAGATTCTAAAATAATTATTTACATTGTTTTTAATTTATTTGAAAAGTATATCGTCGCACGAAATTAACAAGCATACTACATAATACAAAATAATTATTGCTCCATCTATCCATAAATTGTACTCCAAGACGATATTAGTTTTTGAAATGAAGTGCAAACGAGAATTTAAGAAATTAATGTTATAAAGTTTCAGTAAAATTAGTGTATAAAGTTGTTATTAATGGAATTGGTATTATACTCCCGATGAATTACAATAAGTCGATGATAAATATACAAATGATAGATGCTAAATACGCAATTATAAATTTATATTCATATCTCAACACTTGTATATTCATCATATTGTGATCAATATGCAAGCATGTGATAAATGTTGGATATACAATAATAAATTGGGATAATATCGGGGAATAATTTGAACTAACAGATCTAACGCAAATAAGTATATATAAACGTAATATATATTAATGTAGATAAATAACGAAACGGAAAGGTGTCGCTGCGAGCGAACTCTTTACTTAAAATTCTTGTTGCCCCATGCTCAATGCTCACGGTTCTAGGGTAACGAATCTCCCAAAATACAATGATAAACAATGTCGGAAGGATCAATCAATTCGGTCACCTTAGCGAACGAGAACTGGCCGGACAACTGAGTAAAATCCTAACTGCAGGCTATATGATGCCTGAGGCAGGTAGGATTACGATATGTATGCATGAGCGTGCTTAGAAGCATGTTATGATGTTGTTGTATGTATTGTGTTTTTACACTATGCAAGAGTTGATATTTTTATGTTTAAGAGATCCTTAAAGAAGGTAGGAAATTGTAGGAATTATGATTCCAAATATAAGTCAATCTCCTTATTTTACTCAATAAGAAAGACTTGAAAGTTTTCAAAAGAGGCCCAAACTACTTAAACCCCAAGAAATTAAATAGTTTGCAGTCCACCATCTCGAATAATTCAATTTCCATAAAACAATGAATAACATTCATATGTCTGACACTTGCTCTTTACTTATGAAATTTCACACCCTATTTACCTTCCAAATGTCCAACCTTGGTCAATTACTTTCCACTCACACGAACATGGATTTGTGAAAGTAAATATACCACTATAATCTACTCGAAACGTAGATTAAGAATTTTTGACGTTCATTTTCAAAACTAATGACCCGTCTACGTTTGGAATTTGATCAAAGCTACCAAACTTTACCAAATCCATTTTCCCCAATAATTTCCCACATGTGTGCAAGATCAATGTATGATGCATGTGACTCACTTGCTCCATTTCTGCTAAAAGTTATTGCATGTGAAATAGTTCTGGATATTTTTCTTCAATTATATAGGAATAAATAAATAAAAATGGGAAAACTTTTAAAAATATCCCTTCAATTATTTGCCTTATAATAAACCTCACTTGTTTTAAACTCAATTCACATCTGATTACTTAATCCTCGCCTATTATGTAACGGTAATTTTAATTTTTTATATTTAATTTGAACTAAATAATAATGAAAGAAAATGACTGAACATTATAATAGCAAGACGAAAAGGTGAGACTATTTTTCTATTTTGAATGACGTTATATAATACTTGATGATTTCAACAAATTTTGTCCTGTTCGACCGATGGTTGGGGCATGTAAGATGAAATCAAATATTTGGAGTACATAATTTTTGTAAACTTTAAAATATTTTGTTTTTGTTACCCCAATCCTAGGGATAGTTTTTGTAATTATTCCTAGCGGTATTCTAAAAATCGGTTTAGGCAGCCGCTTAAGTACTCAGGCGTTGATTTTTTATTTTTTTTTTTGCAGTTTGATGTGTTCATTTGTAAGTGAATATAATGCAAAAGTTTGAGAAATTGATCAAATTTATTGTTAAAAGTTAAAAATACTTGAACCTAATAATGTAGACAACGTGTTTAATGAAAGTTCATGAGCAGAACTTTGAAAAAAATAAAAAAAAGTTAGTTGATTTTTGTTTATGATAAGCTAATATCATACATTATGGTTATAATTTTATTGTCATGTAATTATATTTGACTTGTTATTAAATACTAATGTCTAAATATTCAAATAAAATATAATATTTAATTTTAAATTGTAGGTCTCGCTTAGACCTCGCTTAGGCGCCGTCTAGGCCCCCAAGTGTTAAGTGATGGTGCGCCGCCTAATGCTTTTAGAACCATGATTCCTAGGGATAAGTGTTACTGATTTGCTCTAACTCTATTTTGAACTAGAAGATGACCCGCTCTTTGCTGCGCGTGTTTGTAGAGATGTGATCGAATGATTGAAATGTTGTCACAATATCCATTGAATAACAGTTATATAAGAACACAAATATCCGTAGTCTATTATGAGGAATAATAATTCATTGGGCATTATCGAACCACTTCGAAGACAATACAATAGTTAGTTTATTTACATAGCATTTCCAAACATAGATTGCCCTCAATGAAGATTGTTTGAAGACAAAAATATATACAAAAGTGTAGAACTCCCACAAAATTAAGAGTACATTTATGTCAAAAGGTGAGAGCAACTGACTTGTCTTCAATCATGGAGTATCTACCTTGCAACACTGAATTGCAAAATATGTAAACCACAAAAAGATTATTTTCTAGCTAACATGTAAGAATAGCAAACTAACTTGCGTTGTATTGAAGTGTTTACCTGGTCTTCATTTTCTTTGCAGGTGATTCATCCGGAAAAAGATATCTCGGGATTACATCATCTACAGGCAAACAAAGTTTTTGCCTTCTTATTGAAAACAATAGCTCCAACCAAGGACAACACATTTAAGGAAAAGAATAAAATTGGATCGACTGGTATATTTTTCATTGATAATTACCTTTAAGTCCTCCTCAGGTAGCTGATCATTCTGCCCTCCTTTTGAAATCACTGAACTTGTAAGCTGGTACCAGATAGTTTCTCATCAAGTGCACCAAATACAACTGCCTCCAGTTTTCCAGTTTCGTCTTGAAGAGTCAAATTCAGTCGTATACTGTTCATGTTATAACGAAATTGATGATAAGAATTCTATAAGGCGAAATTTTGAATTGCAATATGAGATGCATTTTTTCCTGATTATTAATTTGTAATCTGAATGAAGTGTATATTTGTGTGTGTGTGTGTGTGTGTGTGTGTGTGTGTATATATATATCAATTGGATATAACATGTAAGCTGAAAGAGTAAAATATTAAAGTGCAGGAACACGCTTGTTACATTGGAAGTTATTGAAAAAAAAAGTACTCTAGTATGCTCACAACGCATAAGTTTTATTATCTGTTTGTAGCAGGCATGTTTGGATCATGTTATACGAATAGTCTAACTAATGCAAGAAGAGAAATTCAATTTTATCATTGTGAAGAACAATTAGATAGAGCAGTGGAAGCTGTAGAAATTACTATATTTTTGAAGGAGTTACTATTTGTGTTTATGCAGCATATGAAAGTCTTTAATTTTGATTGCTAAGTTACAATTTGGCTGATGCGTAATGAAATAATATTATCAGGAAATGTAAGGAATTCATTTATGGAACTTAGGCGTTGTTAAACCATGCCGAGCACAGACAAATGTGTCCTTTCCATCATCCACTCTAAAGGTGCACATCGAACACGACTTGTAATACCATCCACTTCGCATATTGATATTGATGGTTTTTGCATGGACTCTAAAATTCTGGCTCTGCATAGCCAGAGACTAACCATTAAAGAAATTACGAGGCAAAGGACTATTTTAAATTATAGTTACATGCGTAGTTATGTATGTTACATACTAAATTGCAGATGATATTAATTGTATATTGGTGTAGTAATATAAGAAACTAAAAAAAAAATCGAAACTCTCATCATGTCATTTGAAATTAAAGATGAACTAATCCGAAAAACTAACTTTTGAAATTGGCAAAATTTAGAAAATGAAAGGGTATGAGGGTGAGCATGGGTGGTGAATACTTCATGAGAAGAAAAAATTAATAAAAATAATTAAAATCCATACAATACACTGAACCACAATAAATTAGAAGAGCCATATTAGAGTGATTACATTACTCCATAAATTATATTTATGTAATGTACTTTCAAACAATTTTTATTGTGAGAAAGATAGTTTATATTTACAGCAAATCGATAGCAAATTATATGTTGTTCTTATTTTTCCGACATCGAACTCTAAAAATCTATTTTCAGATCATGATAATGTTAAATTTTAATTAGCAAGAACTCCTAAATATGAATTATGTTTTTTTTTTAATTTCGTTACAGTTGTATGATCATTGTGTTCTTTTTTTTCTTTTTTTGTTCCTGTGTGTGTGACTTTGAATTTTTGAACAAAAATCTATTGTTCTCAACTTCTTGCTTTTAAGCAAAGCAGAAGGAAAAACAAAATTATGTTGAAGATTGACATGTTTGGCATTAGGTAATATTTTTTTATATGTCAAATTGTAATCAACTGTTTGGAGTTGTACTAAGTACTGTAGATCCCATTGCTAGTCATTTAGGCATTTACAAATGATTTAGTAAAAGGGAGGGAAAAGATTAAAAAAAAAAAGAGTCAAACATAAATTATTATGTAAGGTCAGGTGAATAAAAAGATTCAACGTATTGGGCATGTGTTGGTTGATAATGTTGAGGCATTAATTTTTTTTAATTAATTGTAAGTCCTAACAAAAAAAAAAGAATTTAAAAATAAATCCGCAATAAGTGAAATGATGTAGCTAAAAGTCTAAGACAACTGATGAAGTAGGGCAATGCTTCACAGAATTATTCAAATGATGTAACACTAAGATAATTGTGAATTCTTTATTTTTACTCTGTGGGTCTACTGAATATGCATAATATAATTATTATACCTGCCAGAGACTTTCGAAAATGTGCCTCCTTCATGTGATCATTCAAAAGTCGTGCAAGCTTTAATTTGAAGACCCTTGCTACGATATCAGGCCTATCTCCAGCTTTTTGACCATGCATCAACTGAACAACCTGTTGTATTTCGTCCCAATGTGCATTGCAAGTAAATGTTATAAACAAATCAGGCAATCCATAGTATCTACATATGGCAAGACCATCTGGGTAGTTTTGAAATAAGTATCGAGAGCTTCTGCTAAAGCTTGCTGGTAGTATCACTCTTTTTCCGATTGATTTACTCTGCACACCTCCTCGATGCATTGCATCTCTGATATCCTTGTACATATCTGATCTTAGCTTCTTTTGGTTATTCTTAATATAATGTAATTTCTCCTCGTCGGTGGCAGCGAACGCATCAGTGATAAATTATTGGAATAACCGACCACCTCGAAGTAGAGTATTCTGGAGCAAACTTTGTGTCTGAATTTCGTATGCATAGTACTCTCTCATGCTAGCTGTTCTCTGTTTGAGGTTCTCTTTCACGGGCGATGAAACAAATGGAATTCTAGGCACATATCCATCTTCACCATGCGGAAATAATAACGGATATTGCATTGGCATGTATAAAGGATGTAAGATGCTAATTCTCTTAAGCCCCTCATTTCTATACCCGACAATGACATCTCTGTCCTTGTTACCGACGTCTATATCTCTAACAATTAAAGCTGCAATTTCTGAGCCATTTGGAGGAGCGTAGTTTTTCTTGTTAGATTCTCTGGTAGACAACAATCCAAGCATCAGTGTTTTCGTCTCTCCCTCCTAGTATATTGCCATGCGAAAGGTTTGTGCTATCTCATTAAACTCATTCAACATTATCATAATCCCTTCCACAATGACCTTATTAATAGTTTCCACGCTAGGATCTCCAAAAACCGAGGAAATACGATTAGAGATTTCATTAGCAGTAACATATATGTACAACTGGGTATATCATGCATTATGTCCCGGGAGTGGCAAAAGAGAACCAAGCTTGTGGTGTGTCTGTCCATTTATTCTGAATATGTATGGACCATTATCGTTGTTGATGCTAGCATCAATTTGTCCACCCAATGATTGTAAACTCTGATGCTGTCCCTAAAATGTTGATACAAACTTCCACTGAGGATGAAGCAGATGGTCTAAGAAAGCTGTCGTCGAACACGGGCGAGGTAACTGTATCATTCCTTGTTTGCAACAAAGTGAAAAATAGGGTAGTTGACTATTGGAGTGACCACAACCCTCTCCTCATTCCACATCCTTGCCTCACAAAACAGACAACTAACATTAGGACCTCCCAAAGTATGACTTTCATAATGACGTCATACGAAATGATAAACAGATTAGATTCTAGATCAAAATAAGTGAAAATCATTTTGAAGTTTAAATTCTGGAAATGCAGCAAAAAATAATTGAACTTACTTAAGTGGGAACTTGACGGACTATATTGCGATAATTTCTTATCCCCCATAGTGATGTTAGGTCGATGACTAACTAAAAGCAATAGCAAATGATAAAAGTCAGATGAATAGAAATAAGAATGAGTGAATATAACTCCTCATCTGAAAATAAATAACAGGAAATTTGAATATCATTCATACCATTGCTGTTAAATTCTGTAGGATATTGCACAACAACAATGAATGAATCTTGAGGGTTCGTGCTTGAAGAAGGCATGGAGTCAGGCGAAAAGACTTTTGAGCCCATTCTAAAATCGTTATGTGAGTATCGAAAAAGGTTATCTGGCAAAGTACCGTGAATGCTAACTGTTTGGATATTTCTTTCCTCGTTTACATTGGAGGACATGAACATTTCATCAGAGCGTATCTCTGGGATGTTAGGAGGCTGAATAGGCTGAACATGACAGTGCGGAGTTTCCAAAATAGAAGCCCTAATCTTCTATCTTTCAAGTTTATTAGATTTTAAAATCTTATATCTGTTGAATCTATTAGTTTTCGACTGGTTCGAGTCTAGATCAATATGAACCATTACAGGAAAACGTTTCCTTTTTCCACCTATCGAACGAACCAGCCAAAAAAATGACTCGAATATAATTGAGAATTGAAATATAACAGCAAAGAAATCAGAACAATAGAATTTCCAATATTACCTTTCTTATATATAATTCAAAGTCAATGTATGAGAGAAAAAACTTAAACATTATCAAAGAGTAAAC
This sequence comes from Phtheirospermum japonicum, assembly GCA_014905375.1. NCBI lineage: Eukaryota > Viridiplantae > Streptophyta > Magnoliopsida > Lamiales > Orobanchaceae > Phtheirospermum > Phtheirospermum japonicum. The sequence goes on from BMAC01000076.1 coordinate 1,206,934, forward strand.
ACACTGAACAAACGAATTTCCAATATTACCTTTCTTGCTGAAGATCCATGCTCCATAGTTGTCTGATCTCACTGCACACCGAGGCTGGAAAAATAAGGAAAAAAAAAGAGGAAAAAAAAGGGCAAAAAAAAGAAAAAAAGAGAAGCTTCATTTGAGTAACCCTAACTATAAAAGAACTGAAATAGTGAGGGAGGATTTACTTTGGAAGACTTAATATATGTACTATGCTAAATCCATATGAATCAGACTGAAACATACACACATAAAGATAGTTGAATGCAACAATAAATTCATCTACATAGAAGAGAAATACATGTAATTTTTGAGCAGGCTGAAATTAATGAGAAATATTTATCCTAAATAAATAATAATGATAGTACACATATAATAATGATATCATACACATATCTATACTGCCAAAACCAAAAAAAAAAAAAAACTGTGTCAATAATTGAGTCTCTTAACATACACAGACAAAGTTTATTCAATATTTCATAATCGCAGGTGATTGAATGGAAAAATGAAGTGTTCAATTCAATGTCAAAGAATCCAGGTTTCCTAAAAGAATTAGAGTGTTATATGCTTATCACATAATATATCAGTATCTGTACATGAATTCCAGATAATAACACAAACTCAAAACAAAAAAAACGAGTCTCTCAACATACACATGAAAAGTTCAATTAATATTTCATAATCACGGGTGAAATGAGTGGGAAGACAAGTATTCAATCCAATGGCAAAGAAACCATCTTTCATGAAATCATGGGAGTGTTATATGCCTATCGTATAATCCATCTATATATATACATTAATTCCAGATAATAATACAAACTGAAAACAAAAAATACAGGCGCACATGATAGCAACAAATGCAGATACATCATACGAAATCATCATATTTTTAAGCAAAGAAAGAAAATCGTCTAAAACCTAGAAGAATAAAATGGATAACCAACAAATGGAGTATATACGTGCAGATATGTGAAACTGCACTCAAAATACAGCACAAAGCGATCCAAACTTTGAGCACACATTGTTTTATATAATAATAGCAGTGATCATTTTCTAAGGAATACAAACTCTTGTCACCGAATTATACATTCACATATGATAGTATTAAATGCAGATACATCTTACGAAATCATCATATTTTTAATCAGAAGAAAAAAACTTGACCTAACCTATCAGAATAAAACAGAGAATAAATAAATAGAGTAAATACGTGCAGTCATGTAGAACTCCACTTGAAATGAAAACGAAAGAGATTGAAACTTTGAACACATAATTTTTTATTATATAATAAAGTCGAGCATTTTTTAAGGAATGTGAACTTCTACCACTCAATTCTGATTATGACGGAGAAGGCAAAAAATTCTAACAAATTTTGTAAAAAGCCAAACAAATAGTTATAGTTCTCCTCAATTGTAATTTTGTAAAAAGCCAAACAAAAGCGACAACCGACGAAAAGAATTTTGTTATAAATGACAAATACGAATATGTAATAATACAAACGTGAAATAAAAAGAAATGTGCCATAAATGTATTGCAATTGATTCAAATGAAAGCCATGATACAAAAAAAGAATTGCATCATATATGTATTGCAATTGATTCGAACCAACCAATTTGGCAAAAAAAAAAATGATTTGTTGCCCGAAATCAACCCTGTCAAAAAAAAAAAAGAATAAAGATACATACGCATTTTTTGCCCGAAATCAAGTCTGACAAACAGTGAAGACATGGAAAAAGATCATCGAAAATGAGCAGGCCACACAGAGTATCAGCATGAACAAACAACAACAAAATGCAGTGCAATTGATTCGGAGCAACAAATTTGTCAAATAAATAATAATTATGATACCAACTCAACTCAATAAAGCAAATAAAAATCAAAACAAATAACATAAATACAGAAAAAAAATGAAAAGGCCAAAAAAAAGAGCAGGCCATACAGAACAGTAACATGAGCAAAC
>BMAC01000076.1:1208916-1234548 GCA_014905375.1 Phtheirospermum japonicum
GAAACATCTGGCAACCAACAAGCAAAGGCTGAGAAGGAGAGACAGAATGCGAATTGACGAAAAACAAACGTCGAAGAGCAAATGCATTGAACTCAATTAGAGGGAAAAAACAACACGCAGAACAATTTAAAGAAGAAGAAGAAGCTAAGAAGACTTACCTCAAACAACTAATCCGTCCATGAACTTAGAAAAAAATCATCAGAGGAAAAGCAAAAAACACGCAAACAATTGATCAGCAGCCAAAACTATTAAAAAAAAGAAAAAAAAAAAGAAGGTCTAGAAACGGATGGAACCTTATATTGGACAATTTTTGCGATTCCAACGGTTTACAAATTAGACAATTTGATTGAGCAGACTTGTCAAATTATGTAGATATGGACGACAGTTTGTTTGGGGTAAAAGAATAGAAAGCGATTGGTGTTTGGAGAGAAGTGATAGAAATTGACTGGTTCCACCGACCACGTGTGAAAGAACAAAAAGAAAAGAAAAAAAAAAAACCTCCAAAGTTCCAGAAGGCTCCGCACGTGAATGGAAATAAAAAATAACAGCCAACCAATCAGCAGACGCCATTTACGCAGAAAGGGCAATGCAAACCAACTTTATAATAAATAAAATAAAAAGCATAGATAAGTGGGCTTTCTCATTTTTCTATTGTTCAATATACATTTTTGCAATGGAAAATGAATTATGTAATGGAGCTTGGTCTTTGTAAATTATATTTTTTTAAGTTCCATTTTTTATTTCTTTTGTCATGGGCCCCCAAAATGTCAAAGGCCTACCCTGAATATTGTTATTTAGTTCATTAGTTTTAACATTTTATTGAGTCGAGGTTTAGTAAGTCACTAGCGGTAATACATTTACCGCCATAAATATAATCCATAATAAAAATAAAATAAAAAATAAACTCACCACCATCAATAAATGGATTTACCAAAAGTGCAATCATCACACTTGGAGGAATGGAGGAAGTTCAAAAAAAACTCACCACCATCAATATTTAAGCTAGATAACTGCTTTTTCAGCATCAGCCCATCTTCTAATCAAAGCCTTTTTTATTTGGTCCCGTCGAATATGATTTCAAGTCCACTATATCTTCTTTGTTATAGAGAAATAACCGCTGACTTTTATATTCAACGGTGTGATGTTAGACTTAAATTTCTCATATCCATCAATTATTCACACCTATCCGACTTTTGGACTGCCTTAGTTTAGTATATATATATATATGTTGGACTATAAAATGAGTCAATTGTGAACAATTTCAAAATAGTTGCTCGTATCATCTAGGGAAAAAAGAAAAAAGCAATCAGGAGAATAAGGGACAAAGTTTTCTGTAAAACTTTAGCTTTGTCTCGTGTTCTCCTCTCTGCATATATGTAAATTGTGTATAATATTTTCTTCGCAAGCATATTCTTGATTAGTTTGAGAAATTTCCTTTTCCAACGTACAAATCACATAAAGCCGGAAAAATGGGGAGCAACGATATCCAACAATACAACTCTAAGATGACACCTTATGTCATTAGTTGTTGGATTTTTGCTGCATTTGGAGGCCTCATGTTTGGTTATGACATTGGAATTTCAGGTATTCATATTTATTTATTTTTTCTAAAAATTAATCAGAGATATATAGGCCCTGGTTTGGCAATTAGCGAATAACTGATAGCGCACAACTTATTGCATTAGCCGACAGGTGAATGTATTAGTTGTTTGCTTGGAAGTGTAAAGTGTTTGGTAAATATTTGATAGCTGATAAATATAATTTCTTTTTTTTTTTTGTTGAAATGTTGTTGATCAGGTGGTGTAACATCTATGGACGATTTCTTGGTTAAGTTTTTTCCCAAAGTATACGAGCGAAAGATGCACGTATACGAAGACAACTACTGTAAATACGACGATCACATGCTCCAGCTATTCACATCCTCTCTGTATTTAGCCGCCCTTGTAGCTAGCTTGTTCGCATCCAAGGCCTGTACAGTTGTGGGCCGACGTCCCACTATTACCTTGGCATCGGCCTTTTTCATTCTCGGCGCCATCTTGTGCGGCCTGGCCGAGCATAAGTGGATGCTCATTGTTGGTCGAATTCTGTTTGGCGTTGGAGTTGGCTTCGGAAATGAAGTACGATACAGTTTAATCTAACTTAATTACAATTACAATATAATTAATTTAATTTAACTGACCTTTTTTTATTTCTTTTTTCTTATTAGGCTGTTCCATTGTTTTTGACAGAAATTGCACCAATTCAACACAGAGGAGGTGTCAACATTCTTTTCCAACAATTCGTAACGATCGGGATTTTCATCGCAAATCTAATAAACTACGCCACCTCAAACATCCATCCGTACGGATGGAGAATCTCGCTAGGGCTCGCGGCCGTTCCAGGGTGCATTCTGTTAGTCGGATCATTGATCATCACCGAAACACCGGCCAGTCTCGTCCAGAGGGGCAGGGACGAAGAGGGAAAAGCGGCCCTGAAGAGAGTGAGGGGCGTGGAGGACGTTGAGGCCGAGTTTCAGCTGATTGTGGCGGCCAACGAACAAGGCCGCCAGTTTAAGGACCCGTTCAAGAGACTGTTCAAGAGAAATGCTATCCCGGCTCTTTTTGTTTCGAACATCATTCAGTTTTTCCAGCAGTTTACGGGTATTAATGCCATCATGTTCTACGCGCCGGTTCTGTTCCAGACGTTGGGGTTCGGGGCGGATGCCTCGTTGTTGTCTTCGGTTATTACCGGTTTGGTTAACGTTGGTTCGACTTTCGTGTCCGTTTTCCTTGTTGATAAGGTGGGAAGGAGGAAGTTGCTTCTCCAAGCTTGTGTTCAAATGTTCATCTCACAGGTAAATTCTTCTTTTTCTTTTTTTTTCACCTAGCTACATAATGAGCCAGCCGAAACTGGCCCGGCCCGATTTTGGACGGGCCTGGGCCATAGAATAGTTGGCCCAAAAAAATCAGGCCATCTTTGGCAAGCCCTAGTCATTTTGCTCTAATTCTATTCCCACGGGCCGGGCTTGGGCCTCCGACATGGCGACTTGTAGGACTTTAGGCCCAGCCCAATTTCGGAATTAGGCCCGCCCGGCCCGTTCCAAGCTCTATGTAAATATACATTTTTTCACAATATAAAAACCTCAATTTTAATCCTATTTTAACAGAGAATCTCAATCATGTGAGTGTCACGTGAAAAATTGACCAAAACTGAGAGTTATACGCTCTATGTAAATATACGGGACCATTTTGCAAATTGTGCATTTTTTCTTTACCAAAACTAAATATGATTATAGTCACATGAGTACTATTTTGCGAATCTTACATTTTACAGAGCTAAATTAAATTTCTTGGTTTATTTGCAAATTAGAGATCTAAATTCGCAATTCTGAGTAATGAGAACTAATTTCCTGGTTTATTTATTTCGAAATAGAGGAAGGTAATTTGAAGCAACATCATTAATTAATCAAATTAAATTTTCCTGTGGCTTGTATAGGTTGCGATAGGAGGTATCTTGCTAGTCCACCTGAAGCCGACGGGGTCGTTGGACAAGGGCCTAGCGGCCGTKGTGGTCATTCTGGTCTGCACGTACGTGATGTCGTTCGCGTGGTCGTGGGGCCCAATGGGATGGCTCATTCCCAGCGAAATCTACCCCATCGAGACGAGAACGGCTGGTTTCGCGGTGGCGGTGAGCTCGAATATGATCTTCACATTTGTTATTGCTCAGGCCTTCCTGTCCATGTTGTGCCTCATGAAGGCCTACATATTCTTCTTCTTCGCCGCATGGATCGTCGTCATGGGGCTGTTCGTGTTGTTCCTATTGCCGGAGACGAAAGGGGTTCCGATCGATCAGGTCGAGGATAGGCTCTGGAAGAAGCATCCGGTCTGGAAAAGGTTCTTCAGGGACGAAGGAAAGGGTGATCAGATTGCATGAAGAATATGAACATAAGAAAATTTTGCACATTTTGTTCTTAATTTTAAATTAAGTATAATTTCCTTTTTTTTCTTTTTTTTTTTCTTTTTTTTTCTTTTGGTGTCCTTGCTTTGTTAAATTGACCTAGTTGTTAGGTCGTTCTGTCATGATTCGGTAAGTTTTCTCTACAATGTAATAAGAATTTGCAATTGAAAATTACTAATAAAAAATCATATTATTTTGCAATGCTAAAGTAGGTTTGAGTTTAAATCCAATTGGTTATACGAGGAGAGGCTCACTCAAATTATTTTTATATTTATACAATGTGGCATCTCAACACACCCTCTAGTGAATGTCATCAAATCAATTTATAAACTAATCACAGTTACCACATGCTCGTCTATATGACGGCCTACCATGAGATTGAGTATGTGCCCGCTCTAATACCATGTTAGACTCGGGGTACTCTTTGAGACTAAACCTTCATACTGGAAAATGAATTGCTGACTTCAGTATGAAAGCTACTGATGATTTGTGAAATTATTTAGATTATTGATTTTTGGGTACATGAATTATAGGCTCTTTGTCAATTTTTTGTGCGGAAAGAGTAGCAAATAATTATTGGGCCGCAAAGATCAGGTTAAGAAGGGTAAAATAGTAATTTTGTAACTTCCCGTGTTGAAGTTCAATTCTCTATTAAACATCTATTTCCTCTATGGAAATAATGATTTCGAAGGAACTTTGGTGCTGAGAATTTTTTTAATAAGTTGGGAGAAGCATGGAAAAGTTGAAAATAAATTTCAAATAGATAGGTTTGGAGCTGAAATGTAAGGCGAAAAGATGAGATCTTTGGGTTTTTAAATTAGAACTAATATATGAATTTTAAATTAAACATCGATTCCCATCCATAAACAAAGAAAAAAAAAAGGCATCAGAAAACATATTTGCAAAAGATGATGATTATGTATTAAAGTGTTTCATTTGCATTTTGTTATTTTTAATACTTTTTTTTTTTTTGGACATTTAACAGAATACCTAAGAATGAAAATAATTGAATAAAAATCAAAGGAAAATAAAAGATTACTTAATTTCAAAGTAACAACAAGATGTGCATAATTTTCTTAAATCCATATTCTTCATGCAATCTGATCGCCCTTTCCTTCGTCCCTGAAGAACCTTTTCCACACCGGATGCTTCTTCCAAAGCCTATCCTCGACCTGATCGATCGGAACCCCTTTCGTCTCCGGCAATAGGAACAACACGAACAGCCCCATGACGATGATCCATGCGGCGAAGAAGAAGAAAATGTAGGCCTTCATGTGGCACATCATCGATAAGAAGGCCTGAGCAATAACGAACGTGAAGATCATATTCGTGCTCACGGCCACCGCGAAACCAGCCGATCTTGTCTCAATGGGATAGATCTCACTGGGAATGAGCCATCCCATTGGGCCCCACGACCACGCGAATGACATCACGTACGTGCAGACCAGAATGACCACCACGGCCGCTAGGCCCTTGTCCAACGATCCCGCCGGCTTAAGGTGGACTAGCAAGATACCTCCAATTGCAACCTACAATTAAGCCACAAGGAATATTATAAACTGATTAATTACTGATAGTGCTTTCAAAGGTGTGACAAATTCACTTTTCTCCTTAATACTGTCACTTGTAGCTGTAAAAGTGTCACTTTTGCTAAATGTGGTTTTATAATGTAATATGTGCAAATGACACTTTTAAGTACAAAAATGACATTTTTTAAGGTAAGTAAAATTGAATTCCGTCACATAGTGTGACGGTCACATGGGAGATCAACCCAATAACTCTATTTGAAAGTCGAAAGTCGTACTTGTAAACAGTATGATCGTAAGAGGGTCGGGTCATACTACTATTTCTGCGTAGTCCCTTTCTCATAATATTAATTAAAAAAGAAAAAAGAAAAAGAAAGATAGATGAGAGAATATACCTGGGAGATGAACATCTGGACACAAGCTTGGAGAAGCAATTTCCTCCTTCCCCACTTATCAACAGCAAAAACGGACACGAAAGTCGAAAGTACGTTAACCATACCGGTAATAACCGAAGACAACAACGAGGCATCAGCCCTGAACCCCAACGTCTGGAACAGAACAGGCGCGTAGAACATGATGGCATTAATACCCGTAAACTGCTGGAAAAACTGAATGATGTTCGAAACGAACAAAGCTGGGAAAGCCTTTCTCTTGAACAGTTTCTTGAACGGGTGCTTAACCTGGCGGCCTTGTTCGTTGGCCGCCAAAATCATCTGAAACTCGGCCTCAACGTCCTCCACACCCCTCACTCTCTTCAGGGCCGCTTTCCCCTCTTCATCTTTGCCCCTCTGGACGAGACTGGCCGGTGTTTCGGTGATGATCAACGATCCAACGAACAGGACGCACCCTGGAACGGCAGCTAGCCCTAGCGAGATTCTCCACCCGTACGGATGGACATTCGAGGTGCCGTAGTTTATAAGATTCGCGATTAAAATCCCGATCGTCACGAATTGCTGGAAGAGAATGTTGACACCCCCTCTGTGTTGAATTGGCGCGATTTCTGTCAAAAACAACGGAACGGACTAAAAAAGAAAAAAGAGTCAGTTAAATAAAATACACAAAACACAACTGTAATTGTGATTAAATTAAACTATGCGTACTTCGTTTCCGAATCCAACTCCAACGCCAAACAGAATCCGACCAACAATTAGCATCCACTTATGCTCGGCAAGGCCACACAAGATGGCGCCAGAAATGAAAAAGGCCGAGGCCATAGTAATAGTGGGACGTCGTCCCAAGACTGTACAAGCCTTGGATGCGAACAAGCTAGCGACAAGTGCGGATAAATACAGAGACGATGTGAAGAGTTGGAGCATGTGATCGTCATATTTACAGTAATTGTCTTCATACACGTGCATCTTTCGCTCGTGCACTTTCGGGAAAAACTTGATCAAGAAATCATCCATAGATGTCACACCACCTAATCAAACAATATTTCAACAAAAATGAAATTATATTTATCAGCTAATACAATCAGCTAGTCAAACCAACTCCATTTTTTTTTTTTATTAAAAACAAAAGTATATACCTGAAATACCAATGTCATAACCAAACATGAGGCCTCCAAAGGCAGCAAGAATCCAGCCGCTAATGACATATGGTGTCATCTTAGAGTTATACTGTTCGATCTCATTGTTCCCCATTTTTTTATTCTTCTGAATTTCTGTGACACGTAACGTTGGAAAAGGAGATTTTTTATCAAACTGATCAAAATATGCCTAAGAAGAAATTATGTACACAAGTGTCCTTTTTATTTTTTATTTTTTTTTGGGTTTACAGGGGAGACACTGAGACAAAGAGCTACTATTATTATAGAAAGAAATGTGATAGAATCTTTGTCCTTATTCTACCCTGTACTGTACATTAATTACAAGGATCAAAATTGTTCACAATATGGCCACTTTTATAGTCCAGCTAACCTGTTATCGAAATTACCTGTTTACCAAAATTAGGCCCTAAAATTCGGATAAAAGTACGGGTAATTGACGGATGATTTTTTTAATTTTATTTTTTGGATATTGAAAATTGAAGGTAAGATGATGACCAGATGCTGAAAAGGCGCTAATTGACTTTGAGGGTTTAAAGTTGGTGGTGCTGCAGTTTTATTTTATTTTATTTTGGTAAGTCCATGTTTATAGGATAAGCTCTTTAATATGGATATGGATATGGATATTTTTTAAAATCTACTCTTGATGTGATTTTCTCTATCTTGTCTTCCTAATAATTTTTCTGCATCTCTGACGATAATAATTCAATTAAAACACGATATCATATCCGTGTACTTATAAAAAGAAAAAAAGAAAAAAAAAAAAACTTTGAGAATAACTCGAATTAACTACGGTATTAATTCCATATATTCAAGTAATCATTTCTTTGGATAAATGAAGATTATGTAATATATTGAGTCGATTTATTCTGTTTTCGTATCATAATGAAATTATGTTAAATTAATTGCTATTTACTTTTATTAAATAATGTGGTTTAATAAGAACTTATTGAGAGTCTTTCATTAAAATATTTTCTAAGAAAATAACTAAATTCTAATATTTAAGTTCTTATTGAAATACAATTATATTAAAACATCAGTAATCAAACACTACTACTCTGGCCAAAGGTCCTCATTGTTGGATTTTGTGCATGGATTCGGATGGGCAAGTGCGACAAAAATATTAAAATTGGATATATAATTATAAACATTCATAAGAATAAAAAAACAAGGAGACAAAAATTAAAACTTTTGCATAATCTAAACATTCATGAGAATGAATAAAAGTAAGGAGATAAACCTTTGTAGCGCAGGAAAAACTGGATCCACGCGTCCTCTTTTAAACTGAACCTCTTTGAACAGTCGAATAAAACCCTACTTAGTAATTCGATTCTCAAAACTCGATGTATGGAGTGTAATGTATATGTTGTGTGAAATAAGAAACATGTGCAAGGGAAAAAAAAAAGAACACGATAAGCTAATCAACCGTTTCTCTTTTACGCCTAAAACGTTTCGTGCTCTTATTATATTTATAGTCGGTAATTAATTTAATTAGGATATTAATTGGAGTATAATTCTAATCCATAATCCTATCCGTACCAATATTGAGCTATATAGTTAGTTTACTTACCAATCTTATCCAGAACTAATCTCTAGAACGATTCTCGATTAGAGGCTTTTTTCATAACCAACTAACGAGATTGAGTCGTTATTATTTATTTTCCAAGGCTTAGAATTTCTCAAAGAAAACGGTCACCGCGTTTTTTGGCCCTTCAAATTGATTTCATAAGTCCAATTAAATAGTGACCAAATCAATTCTAAAATTAAATTAATATAGACCTCACTTAATTTGTAAATCATTATTTCATTCCAAATTGGCATCATTCTCCGGTGACCCAGTCCATGTTTATAGGATATAAGCTCTTTAATATGGATATTTTAATAATGTACTTTGGATGTGATTTACTTCATCTAGTAATAAAGTAAAATGATACTCTTTTTTTAAATATATTTTTTTAAAATATACAATAAGTAAAATGATACACAATTAAATACTTTCTCCGTCCCAAAATGATAGTCTTGCGTTTGATTTCACACAAATTAAGAAATGAGTAGTTTATATAGTTAAGTCATTAATTTAGTTATGGTTTATAATTATAGGAAATGACTACGATGTCGTGACGCATCATACCTCCCAGTCCCCGTGCATTTACATCCCTTGATCTTACCATTATCCATAACCAATTTTGGATCTAATAGTTCTGATTAAGTGGGGAATTGTACTTTCACGGCACCGTAGAAGTCCCCATAATTATACATTTCTTGAATTTATTAACGTCAATTAATACTCAAGGAAATTAGTGTTGGAATTAGTTTGTTTGTTATTGGAATAGTAAGATTTAGCATTGTAATCATCAATTCTCAATTTACGAGGTAGAAAACCGGTATTTCAAAAATATTAATTAAAGGTACGTGTGGAAGAAAAAAATTAATGATATGTTAAATATGTTAACTGTACTATCTTTATGGGACGGACGAAAATGGAATAGTAAACTATTATTGTGGGACAGATGGAGTAATTACTTTTAATTGGATCGAATAAGTGGGGATGTTCTCGCACATTTTTGGTGTGGCCATTTAAATTTGCAACTAAGGTCCTGCTTGATTGAGCTTTTTAAAAGTGATTATAACTTATTCTATTTTAATAAGCTATTTTATGTTATTTGGTAAGAACTAAAAATAAGCTCATGATAGCTTATTCTGCCTAATTTTACGTGAATAGCGATCGGACCCATTCAAGATTACGATCAGATGCATTTAATTTCTCTATTAATCCAATTCCAAGCTTCAGATGCATTTAATTTCCCTATTAATCCAATTCCAAGCTTCTTTGATCCTTTGATAATTTTCTATTCATCGCTGCTCTGAACAACTTTATTTGGCACATTATTAGATATACCCAAGTCGGGTGGAAAAATATTTCAATTTTATAAATATACATATTCGTCGGAATAAATTTTTATATTTGTTATGATAAACTTTCATCTTTAATATAATAAATATTCATTTATGAAAACGGAACATGCATAAAAATGTTCATAATATAAATATTCATAATATAAATATTCATATATGTTCTGATAGATGTCTACATGTCCATTATAAATATCAATTTCCATTTTCATAAATGTATGTATCTCTTAATGTCCCAAACATAATAAATATTAATCTCAATATGATAAATGTACAATTTTTCATTATATAGATGTAACACATATAACAAAAGGTACTTTTCATTATATAGATGTAACACATATAACAAAAGGTACGCTCAATAGAAAAATATAAATCTCCGTTGCAGTAAATGTTGATCTTTGGGTGCACGGTATATCATACACCCGAGTGTAACTCATAATAGCTGGCTTGAGTTACCTGACTCATATAATCTTTTATCCATCTCCAATGGGATGTCAATTGGAGTAAATTTTTTGGCACATAAGCTCAAAAGTCTTGTGTGCAAGAAAAAATGTAGACAATGTCCAGCACACCGTCTACATCTAGATTGTGTGCTAGACATCGTCTATTTAACAATTTACCTTATTTATTTACCCATTAACATTAATTAATTTATTTCTCTCCTCTCCACCAATAGTAGTTAAGTATTTTAGACAATTCACATTATATTGAAAAATATTTTTAAATAATAATATTGTATTTGTCATGTCATTAAGAACTCACATTATTTCACCAGAGATGCTCTTACTTACATACATATGAATTGGAATATAGTTCCAACTAATTATACAACAATTGTAAACTCGTCTGATCATTTTATGCATAAACCGTTTCAGTTTGTACAAATCACAATAGCAATTTATGGGCAGATGCATCAGATGCTGAGAGCTCCGCGTACATATCAGCTATTGCTTTACCAAAGTAACTTTTTGCTTGTGCCCTTTTAATCTGGGAACAAGGCACACAAAATTTCCAATACGAATTAATAGACATATTAAAAAAATAAAAATAAAAGGGACGGGTTTGTATATATAACACTAAAAGAAAACACCCCATTGCAATGTCATCCCTAATTAGACGTATTAATTTATTTTCTTTTTATAAATTATTAAAAAAATTATTTAAAAAAATAGAAAGAAAGAAAGAAAACTTGCCTTAAATGTTGGAGTGAGCAATCCATTCTCCAAGGAGAACGGTTCGAGTACGAGAGTAATAGCTTTTGCAAATTCAAAACCTCTCAGCTGCAAATTAGTGTTTGATATTAGAGAATATGCATAAACAACACAATGCTAGTTGATATGTAACTATTATAAGGTTATTACTTGAGCTTCCCTTGCAACAGCATCCATATCGGCCAAAACAGCAGCCCTCGTCCGCCGATCATCACACAATTGTTCTAAATCTTGATACTGCACTCAGCAAAAATTACGATTTATATATATATATATAGCCTAATTTAAAAATAAAATAAAAAAATTACCTTGATTCCTTCAGCTGCAGCCCAAGCTTTTAGGACATCATGGTCCACAGCAACAATTGCGACCAGACAAGAGTTCAAGCTGTCGCCTACGAGCAAAAACATAGAATCAAATTTAAGTTTCTTAATAATGCTGATGCAACACGAGGAATATGTAATTCGAAATTCAGAAAAACAAAAAGGATGGTATTTGGAACTTTGTATTCTTAGTTACCGTATATAAAGCACTGCGCAACAAACTTGCATTTAGCATAAACGTTCTCTATTTTCTCAGGAGCTATGTACTCTCCCTGTGCTAACTTGAAGATGTTCTTTTTCCTGTCAGTCACTCAGAATAAAAAACCAAACTAAACCACAGAAAGAGGCTAAGTGAAACCAACGGAGATAATTGCATTTTTGATATCACATAATTATGACACTTAACACTTTTGGTCCTAATATTAAAAAATTTAACAGAAAACATCTCATAAGAATCAATTGCTTCATTAGTTTCAAGAGTGCCAAAAAACAATTCTAGTGGGACCAAAGTGCAAAAAAACATTGTAATGGACCAAAAGTGCAATTTTTGCTAAACCACATAGAACTGAGAACCTGTTATTAAATTCATCGTTAAATGTTACATGAGTTTCACAAATATAACTTCTAGTGATAATTGTCAGATAATCTTGCTATTTGCCTTGGAAGTATATTTGCTAAAACTACGCCCTTTTTTCTTTTAGCTATATCTCTTCAAATGCAATCACTTATTTCAATTCATACCTATCGATAATCTTCAATCGACCACCAGGTAACCACAAACCAATATCTCCAGTATGAAGCCATCCATCGTCATCCATCACTTCTCTCCTGAGCAAATAAATTACGAAGCCATCAAAAAAATATTTCACTTAACAAAGTTTCATTTGACTTGCACAAATAAAAAGATTGAGGAAACAGATTATATAGATATATACGTTTGGGCTTCATCTTTATAGTAGCCTCGGAACACTATGGGCCCCCTCACACAGATCTCGCCACGTGGATGTGGTCTATCCTCGGACATATAGTTCATTTCCGGAACATCCACTAGCTTTGTTTCTGAAATAAATTATTAAGAGCGTATTTTGTGATTAAGTTGTAAAATTCTTTTACTTGTGTGTGTGTAAGTTAAATTAAAAGCAGAATCAGAAATTTAAAACACACCGAATCAAGAATTTATATATAAAAAAAAAACAAAAGACTGAAACACTAAAACTTAATTATGTTAAGCTAAAAGCTAACGATCACTTTTTTTAAGTGTTTGCACAATCACTCACCACAAGCAGCAATAGGAGCACCCACGTGACCAGATAAAATGTCCGTCTCGTCCATCATAGTTATCACACAAGAAGACTCGGTCATTCCATATCCTTGTATAACTACACAACCGAAGCATCTGTATATGATCGAAACATGAGTTAAGCAACAAATATATTGACGGGTAATTATTCGTTAATGAGTAGATTTCAAAAATGACAAATTCTTACATTCGTAAAAAGTCCATTATTTCAGGGGACAAAGGCGAGGCACCCGAAACCATGTAACGAACACGGCCTCCGAGCTTTTGTTTTATCTTATCGAACACCAATCGATCCCACAATGGTGATGGTTTTTTTCCTGAAACAATCACGAACATAATTACGACGCCTACAATTTCATTAATATTAATTTTTTTAAATTCAAATTCCATTTAGTTACCGTTTAATATTGATTGCTTCTTAGATTTGTAAGCGGTATTAAACAGTTTTTCCCTGACAGCACCAGACGTCTTTACGGCATTGATTACTCTGTAATAGGGGTAAATTAACTGATTTATGCATGAAAGTTACGATGCAATTTGAAACAAAGAATTCCGATTTTACCCTGCATATATCCTATTGTACAGCCGTGGGACGCTGGAGAATATAGTGGGCTTTAGAACAGCCACATCATCCAGTAATTTCATATTATCCTACACAAAAAGTTATTAACTATCACCATTTCTACTTAATGGCGAAAAAATAAATAATAATAATAATAATAATAATAAATAAATAGATCTCTTTTTAGTAATTTTCAACGGCAACTCCCAATTTATGAGTGTAATTGCCAAACCTCATTGGCCTCGCGGTATTAAAAGGAAAACGTCTTCAGAACTAATTCTGGACTATAATTGAATTGAAAGACACTCCATCCATGACAAGCTTCTTAAGCACAACTAGCCATTAAAAATAGAAAAAATTATATATATATATATATATATGAAAATTTGAGTGTATTACTCCTTGATAAAATCCAGATGCTCCTCCAAAATACACCACCAAAATTTGAGAAGCTCTCTCATATATGTGTGCCAGGGGAAGATATGATATATACCTGGCAAGTCGGAATAAAAAAACAATAAAAAAAATTGATTAATTACTTAGAAAAAATATAATAATAATAATAATAATAATAATAATAATAATAATAATAAAACTTACAGATCTGACGGATAAAATTTGATTCCTAAGCTCGTACCAGCAACATTAGCGATCAAGTTCCCATGCGTCAGCACAACTCCCTAACCACGACACAGAAAATAATAAATTTTAATTATTTATATCTAAAATAAGAATGTTCATTTCTGAGATCAAATTTATACCTTTGGAGTTCCAGTTGTACCGCTCGTATAGCATATCGTGGCAACATCATCAGAAACGGGCGCGAAAAATGGCTGAAGGCTGCTTAGGCCCTAAACGAATAATGTATAAAAAAAACTGAATATGAAAACTGGGATGCAAAAAAAAAAAAATCGAAATTCCAAGAGAAAATAAATAATGATCGATAAAATAGAGATATACTCACTTCAGTATGTAGTCTCGAGTATGAAATGATTTCAACTCCTGTTTTCGATGGAAG
The DNA here is from genome assembly GCA_014905375.1 of Phtheirospermum japonicum. NCBI lineage: Eukaryota > Viridiplantae > Streptophyta > Magnoliopsida > Lamiales > Orobanchaceae > Phtheirospermum > Phtheirospermum japonicum. Next base: position 1,223,255 of record BMAC01000076.1, read on the forward strand.
TGATGGCATTTTACCATCTACCCCTCCGACAACCTACAAATTGCTAAAAGCTTATAAAGCTCGCTTCATCGGCAAAATCATGAATTAGAATAAATTTTCAATAATGACTCGTACCACAATGAGACGTACAGATGGAATCTCAGATAAGAAGGTCATCAGCTGCAAATTAAATCAATAAGAAGAAATTAAACAGCTTATTAAATTTTATTTAAATCAAATTATAAGAAATTGAGTCAAATCCTAAATAATTACGGTATTTTAACCAATCGTGTTGTGAACTCACGATACTCAATGTCTGTGGCACGCAAAATAAAGCTCGAACAGCTGCATGATTCACAATGTACTTAACCGCTTCCGGACCTGAACGAACAAAAGAACACTTTACATTTAATAAACGGGATGATAATAAAAATAATAATTTTTCTGATTAATTGCAAACCTAGCGTGTCGTATAAAGGTACAGTAACAAAAGAATATGCAGAGCAGGCGTGGTCGACAACTAGCCACTCGGGCCTGTTAACGAAATACAGCCCCACACAGCAACCCTGTAATATAAAAGTAAATTCAACATTGTGAAATTAAAAAACAATAATAATATATTAATAAAGCTTGCCTTTGGTATCTGATAATTAATTAGACCGGAACCAATAGCTGATCGAGAAGCACCTGCTTCTCCATAGGTCACCCACTCGTATCTGTAGCATTACTTCATATGAGCGAATAAGTTGTAAAAAGTGTATTATCTATATGTAAAAGTCAAACCAAAAGCAGAATCAGAAATCTAAACAACCCTTCTCCCTACTTTTAGATTATGATCGAATAAGCATTTGAAAACACAAAGAACTACTATTTTATCAGCCAAAAGCTGACAATCACTTTTTTTAAGCATTTCCAAAAACTCCCTAATTTCATGCAAAGACACTTACTCTCCAACTGTTCCATCTTCTCGAACACGTGTCCCCAAGTATTTGTTGTCTCGGAATGTCTCGACTGCGTGCCTACCCTCGTAAAGTTGAAATAAAAAATGCATCAAATATTTGTTCATAATTACATGTGATTAAAAAATAATAATAGTAATAATAATTCAACGTTACTCACACGAAATTATCGTGCAGAGTAGCAATATCGGGATGATCGGCGAATCTACTTACGAGATTCAAAGGACGATGTCGATTTCTGAAAGAAAAAGAAAGGTGTGTTATTGTATTACAGTAAATAAGTGGTTAGGGATATAGTTGTAGACAATTAATTAGTCAAACCTGTATACATTCCATTTCCCGGTCTGCAATTTCTCGGGAAGGATTACACTGTGTCCTTGTTCTGCTCGATAACAGCATTTAAGTAGTTTGCAACTAAGCATGTAAGATTCTTTTTTAATTGAAAAAAAAATGCACATATTCTTTAAATGTAAATGAAGAATTACAATTACAAGACTCAATCAAAATCTTTTTTTTTTTTAGGGTGTGGTGGTCATACAACATTGTAACAACTTTCACTAACCAAGAGGGGAAAAAACTTTTTTTTTTTTCCGAATATAATATACAGAAAATAAAACCCTCAAATTAAGTCCAGATTACCATCTCCCCCACCATCACCAAAAAAAATAAAAAATAATAATAATAATAATAATAATAATAACAATAATAATAATAATAAACATGCCTGAAAAGAATTCTCCGGCGGTGGATTGTGGAGTGATTAACGGCGGCGGCTGATCACGGGCGGTGAGATGATTTCCGATTGTGTGGAGGCGGCGTTCAGCTCTGGATTCCATAGGTTTGTTTTACGGTGTCGTGAAAGGCAGCTAACGGCGTTGTATTATTCAAGAAACAATGGTGATATACTCTGCCATGGAAAGATAACAACAATTTATTAGTAGAGTAGTTTAATTTGGTCCCAGGTTTTGTGGGACCGCCGATGATAAAAAAACACGTGATTTCTGCAACTTAAAAGGTGGTGAGATGTTAAATTTGATTATGACAATAATGTTGAACTGTTAAAATAAATTAAAAATGATTAAATTTAGAGAGATTATTAATATTTATTTCTATCCTCTATAAATTACTATTTATATTTTTTTTTATATTATTTTTATTATCAATATTTTTAATTTTATTTTCAATGTATGTTATTCTTTTTTTTTTTCTTAATTTATAAATGAGTAATGCTAAATTTATAGTCTTGCTTTTCTTGAAATTGATAATTTATAGTAGTTTGTGAGAAAGAGTTTAAAATATTTTCCTCTCATGCCAATTTTAAATGTCGTCTATTACGGTATATATCGCAGTAGATTTATTACTGAAGAATTAGAGTATGATTGTGAGACATTCATCGAAAAACATGGTAAATTAGTTGATAATTTGAATGTTGATCAGCGTCAGTCATAGATACAATACGTTCGACTTAGCGTTGTGTATTTCCCGCCTATGGATATAGAGGGACCGGTAAAATATTTGTTTAGAGGACGCTTTCTACGACCATTAGATCTAATGGTGAAATTATTTTGAATTTAACATTTAGCGGAATAACTTGTCTTCTTCTTTCATAAGGAAAAACTGGGCATTATAGATTTAAGGTTCCTTTTAATCTTGTTAGGAATATTATTTTCACATATATTATTCCTTATTTGTAGTTTGCCTTTCTTAGGACACAAAGTATTTTAGGACTCTAGATTTCTTTCTTAGTTGGAGTTTAGGACTTTATTTAGTTTCCTAAATACGTATTTAACTTGTTTAACAAGACTAGGAGTCTTGTTTAATTATTTAAGGGGCCAAGACGCAAGAAGAAAAAACACGGAGAACAGAGACAGACGACGCACACATCTTTGACGCAGAACACAAGAAAATAGATTTCTTGAGGCAACGGTCCAAATCAAGGAGATCTTCAAAGTTGCGTAACCAACAAAGAAGATCATCACAAACTTTGCCACAAGACTTGAAGCCACGATCTTAATCACGAAGATCTTTTAAGTTGCGTAACCAACGAAGAAGATCATCATACCGAGGCGACGAGTATTTTGTGTATCAAGAGTTTGATACAATTTGTTTTATTTTTTCATATATTACTTTTTATTATTTTGTATTGATGTTAAACGTTTGAAAAGTAATATAGTTTTCGGGTTTGTACACCCAAGTTCGTAAGTACGATTACTTACGAACTGAAATTAATTTACTGTGTTTATTTTTATTTATATTTTCCGGTGCTGCTTTCTGAGATTCAGTTGGTGTTAGGTCTGGTGACGTTTATCACGAAACCTAACATCATATCTGAAAACTGCATATCTACAAAACTACAAATCTCCACCAAGATTCATCATGTTCGATCTTTACTGAAACTCCACTTGCAGAATTGATGGTGCATGCGCAGCTCATTATTTGGGACAAAATTCTGATGATGCATAGACGTTATTTCGAAGCTCTGAGCAAAACAATTAAACGCATGATATGATTGTAAAACAATTCTGACAGGCGGCTTTCAGTTGGCGGCAACAATAGTTTTTGGTGGAGATTTTCTTTAAATTTTGACGGTTATTTCAAAAGGCACTAGATCAGACACAGTTCACGCTACAATCAATTCTTTTTTTATGGACTCATTGCATAGTTTTGAGGTTGATCAAGAATACGAGGCTGCAAAATTTCAGTTCAAATCCCGGTTGTGTCGAATTAAAAAAAATCATAATCTATCTATCTATCTATCTATCTATCTATCTATCTATATATATATATATATATATATATATATATATATAGGTATAGGATCACGTGAGAATGGATCYGTAGGTGAGAAATGAGAATGCATCCTGACCAATYATTTTAATACTTTTTTCAGCATTTATCCGGTGGCAGTTTGGTAATTCTGGACATCCGGTGGCAGTTTGGTAATTACATGCATTTTCTCATTTCACCAACACCCCGATTTTTGCACAGAACCTTCTCCTTCTCATTTCTTTTTGCACAGAAAGCTCTCCGGCGACCTGGTTCTTTCCTCGCCGTTTTCCGGCTACCTGCAATTCGTAGCCTCCTCCTCCAATAGACTCAATCTACCCATCCTCACATTCAATTTTGTTAAACCCATTTCCAATCTTCCTAATCGAAGAATTTATGAAAAAAGGGGTCTCGATCCCCTTTTGCATAAAAATGGCATCTCGCCGGGCGGTGCTCTTCCGGCCGAATTGGAGGTGCACCAATCTCCTCCATTTCACGCCGATGTCAAACCAGGTGTCAACTTCAAGAAACGAGTTCCAATTGTGTCCAATTCCATGATTCCCGTCGTTGATCCCCTTTTTCTTGAACAAGGCGATTCCGGCCAAATTGATGCAGGTCACTTCGAATCGTTTGTCCAAACCACTTCAATTGATGTTAATAACGATTTTCCTTGCCTGAATTTGGTCACTGAAGTTAACCTAAATTATTCACATTTTTTGCTTGAAGAGAGAGAAATTTTTGTTGCTGCCGCCGCCGCAAGGTCGGCCGAAAAACGGCCTTCTCCAGCACCTGTCAGTGCTCAGCCTCCTTCGATTCCTGGCCCGATAGCCCCCGCACCCTTGAAATCTTATGCAAAAGCGACTTCCACAGGCCATCCAAACTCGGCACCTATCCTCGGCACAGTCGACAGGTCCCATGACATCCCCGAAGTTATTTTCTCTATCACGGATCGTTTGCAAGCCTCGGTTGATTTCCAACATGCCATCGTCGGGAAATTCTCGTTTGGTAAGCCAATAACGCAGGTAATTCGCTCACACCTTACCAAAATGGGCTTCAAGGGCTTCAAATTGACGTATATTAACTCGAGGCATGTTGTATAAGTGCTCTTGATGAACGAATATTTTCGGAGTTGCTAAGGAACCTCGAGATCCTTGAGATCCGTATATATGTGTTTCACCTATACTGTGGGAAAATAAGTACGTACTAGTTTGTTTTCGTGCACATTGGGATTCTTATTTATAGCTTAGGAAACAAAGTTTTCTAAAAATTATGATTCCTGCTAAATTTTGAGAATCCTGTAAACTGACCTACAAACTTAACTTAGTCCTTTTGAAACTTTAATTTTCTGCAATGAATGTCCGGTCTTTACTTCCTGTGTTGTGTTAGACAGTGTATTACTTAGTAATGTGCAATGTATAACTGAGTAATGTGCAAAATAATTCTTATTATTGTGCAATGTATTGCTTATTAATGTGCGTCGTATACGATTTCTGTGCATACAATTTTTCCTTGTATATATGTTGTGTATTTTTCTTGATTATGTCACCCTCTGAAAAAGAGTTTTTATTAATGTGCACATGAGTTCTTATTATTGTGCAAATTATTACTTATTAATGTGCATCATATACAGTTTGCTGGTACAGTCAYCCGAAGCACAAARAAAGTTGATGTTACATTGAGTCATTAAAAGAAAGAAGAAAGAAGGCAAAGTATGAACCATATGGTGGTGATTTTGAGAGGCCTTTRTGACATAATGAGGAKTCTRAACCTTCCCCACAAATGAGAAACCTCCGCCACGTAATGAAGAACCATCTGAAGACACTCCACCTTTAGGCGTGCACATTCTAGAGAAGAATTTGTGATTCTGGCAAAAATTGCGGCAAATATTTTCCCATTTATCTAATGACTTGTTTTTTTGATATATCTTGTTAGACTCATGTGTAATTTCATTACTGGTGTGTTTTTATAATTTGTGTGTTGATATATATTGTGCATGACTTGTAATACGATTGTGCAGGTCTTATGGCACTATTGTGCATATCCTGAAACTAATGTTGTAATATTTATTTTGATTTTAAAATAAAGTTAAACTGATATTGCTAGATCATATTATGATGTTGCAAAACAGAGCCTTCACCTCAATCTCATAATTAGTACCGAAAGACCAAAAAATTAAATAAGAATTCATGAAACACTAGAACCAAGAGTGCAAGAGCGTCTGCACCAGTGACATATTGTGCACTATTTATTGCACTATTGTGCAAAATTCATTACATTGTTGTGCACAAATTGACACTTACTTGTGCACAACCCAATTTGCTAAATTAAGAAAATAAAAATAAGAAAATAATATTTAAGGGTATGTCTTGATATATGCCAATTGGTCCCATTTTTACTTCCTTCCTCAAATCACCTGCAAATTACAATGTGCAAAGAAGTGATTATTACAACCAAAACCGATACCAAGTAAAATTTCGAGGTAAGAACACACAAAAATCAGAAAATAAACTTTTGAATATCTTTGAAGTAATGATACATTTTGGCTCATGCACCATTGGCTTTTTGAATTACTAGAGTGGCAATCAGCTTATTTAGTAGTTATCAATACAACTACAAATGTAACATTTATTTGTGGTTGTCAATCCTAGTGAAAGGTGCAAACACCATATTAATGTGCACAAACTGACAATTATTTGCGCACAAACAAATCACACTAGCATCAGATGAGAACCACATCAGACAACAATACGCACATAATTTTTCAATCATAACAAGTGCAAACACCATTTTGCTACTGCACAGACATACACAAGGGAACACACTAATGTGCACAAACTGACACTGGATTGTGCACTGAAATAAATCAGACGGCAACCACATCAGACGACGACATGTACAGATTTTTTTAAAACTTCACGACACAGTGCAAAATACCATTCAGCACGGACGTGCACAAGGGAAGACACTAATTTGCACAAACTTACACTGAATTGTGCATAAAACAAATCAGACAGCAACCACATCAGACGACGACACGATGGATTTTCTTAAGACTTCACGACACGTGCAAAGTACCATTCAGCACGGATGTGCACAAGGGAACACACTAATGTGCACAAACTGACACTGAATTGTGCACAAGATAAATCAGACAGCAACCACATCAGACGACGACAAGCACGGATTTTTTTAAAAATTCACGACACGTGCAAAACATCATTCAGCACGGACGTGCACAAGGTAACAAAATAATGTGCACAAACTGACAATGAGTTGTGCACAAAACAAATCAGACAGCAACCACATCAGACGATGACAAGCATAGGTTTTTTTAAGACTTCACAACACGTGCAAAACAGCATTCAGCACGGACGTGCATAAGGTAACAAAATAATATGCACAAACTGACACTGAGTTGTGCACAAAACAAATTAGACAACAACCACATCAGACAACGACAAGCACAGATTTTTTTAAGACTTCACAACACGTGCAAAACACCATTCAACACGGACGTGCACAAATATGCACAAACTGACACTAAGTTGTGCACAAAATAGACAACAATTAGCCCAAACGCACATCAGGCGGGTTTGTAAATCAGATGCACTGTTATCATTAGATGAATTGACCTAATTTAGAAAAAATATTACCTGATTCGTCCAAAATCGAAGCCATTGGTGTGCAAGCAAAATCAAATCGAACCAGATCCGCCTCAAATTGTTGAAACTCATAGAAACCAAATGGAATCGAAGAAGATCTCGTGTTCAAAATCTATAGGCGAGTTGATCTTGTGTTGAAACACCATTCAAATCGTTTTTGAATAAGACCTAGAAGAGCGGGATCGAAGAGCGGGATAGAAGAATTCTTTGTCTTGATTGAAGAGCGAAGCAGAGAGGGATGTTGTTTAGGTCTCGCGGGTTGCACGAATTCGATTTTGCCAAGGTTTCGCCGGCCCAGAGTCTGTTTAGGTTTCGCCAAGGTTTTGCCAAGGTTGCACGGATCGGTTTTACCAAGGTTTCACAGCGGGTGTGGGTTTAGGTTTTGCAGCGGGTGGGTTTAGGTCTCGCCGGCCCAGAGTATGTTTGGGTTTTGTTTAGGTTTTAATTTTTTTGATTAAATCTAACCCATTAGATTAGATTAGTTATAATGGCTATGATTCATTCTCATTTCTCACCCACGGACCCATTCTCACCGGAGCCCAACCCTATACATACATATATATATATATATATATATATTAAAAGAGAGGTCTGGAGAGAGGAAAAAAGGATGAGTAGGAGAAATAAAAATGTCAGAGAGAATTGCGTGTCTTTTACAGATAGTATTTCTCAGAGAGGAGATTTACAAATCTACTGCTAAGATTGATAAGAATTATTTATCTTCAATTAATAGTTAATTCATAATTTTTATTTCCCATGTTTGCTGGATTGAATACCCATCACCCCGAGCCCAGTAATTAAAAAGAAATAAAATACTAATAGATCTTCTTCAAAAATAGAATACAGATCTATATTTTGTGGGGTTTTTTTTTATATTTTTTTCTTGTTATTTTGGTTTTTACTTTATATATTGGGTATTGTTATATTTCCTAGATTTGCAGATCTACTGCTAAGATTGGTAAGAATTATATATCTTCAATTAATAGTTAATTTATAATTTTTATTTCCCATATTTCTGGATTGAATATCCATCACCCCGAGCCCAGTAATGAAAACAAAACAAAATACTAATGGATCTATATTTTTGGATTTTTTTTTTTGTGTGTGTTATTTTGATTTTTACTTTATATTGTTTATTGTTATATTTCCTATTGTCAATCCAATTTTTATTTTCAATTCACCAATATTTTTGTAACAAAAGTTAACTTTCTTCTTCAAAAATAGAATACAAATCTATATTTTGTGGGGGTTTTTTTTTGTATTTTTTTTCGTGTTATTTTGATTTTTACTTTATATATTGGATATTGTTATATATCCTAAATTTGCAAATCTACTGCTAAGATTGGTAAGAATTATTTATCTTCAATTAATAGTTAATTTATAATTTTTATTTCCCATATTTTTTGGATTGAATATCCATCACCCCGAGCCCAGTAATGAAAAAGAAACAAAATACTAATAGATCTATATTTTGTGGGATTTTTTTTATGTGTGCTATTTTGATTTTTACTTTATATTGGTTATTGTTATATTCTTATTATCAATCCAATTTTTATTTTTAATTCACCAATATTTTTTTTTAACAAAAGTTAACTTTCCATAAACAATAGATATGCAATCTATTTGATATGGAATATCAACTATTGTCAAAATAAAAATAAAAAATTCTAGACCGATCCATAGTTCTATATATATACATATAATTTACAACATTCATCCATACCATATTTTCTCCCTTTTTTTGTTCAATTATAATGGCACTGTTATTTTCAATAATCAAGGATATTAATCCAACACAAACACTATGGGCTCTCAAACTACGATTGATACGTCACCACATATGGACAAATCACTAGCTTTGACTGTTGATACGACACAAAATGCCGGCTTGGTTATATATGGTAAGAAAGTAACGAAAGGATGGAAGGTTCTAGGTCCCAGCATATATGGTAATAAGGTTTTATGGTTATTATGGAATTATGGGAAGTAAGAATCCTAATATAAGAATAATTCCCAAATTATGGAGATTGGGTATAATTAAGAGATCAAATCCCTCCTTATGAAAGAATCCTATTGATTGGTGAACAAGTCTCAATAGTTTTATAAATAGGGGATGGAGACCCTTATTTCACAAGCTTATCATCTCATATTAGTCTCTCTCTCTCTCTCTCTCTCTCTCTGGCCTTCTCTCTCAAGCCCTCTATATCTTTCTTCCTTTATCATGGATCATGGAGCATATGTTATTCTCTCTTTACGAATAATTCTCTCATCTCTAATTATTATGGAAGGATTTATGGTAATCTCTACTTTAGGAGCTATTCCTTAGGAGAGGCGAGCTCTTATGATGCAGGTATTATTATACCAGCTCGGCGCCGAGTGGTAGCTCGGCGTTGAGTGTTGGAATTTATGGTTTTGGGCCTTAGCGGGCTAATATGGGTTGTCTTGTGGGGTCCCGACAAATTATGGTTTAAAGAGGACTCAGGCCTCATTCTTTACTCTAAGCTGATTTGATGTTCCAAGTATTTTGAGCTCTCGAATCTCTCTCGCACTCGCTAACTTAAGCATCGGAGGGCCTACGTCGGGACCGTCCACCGCCTTGGCTTAAGCTTTATTTTGCAGGATCGATCAGGTCGTCAGGGGGCTCTTGGAGATCAATCAGGTCGTTGTGACGTTATTTGAAACTATTTAGGTCACTGATTTCATATTTCAGGTCAGTACCCCATATTCTTGGAGCACTAATATTTTTGGTCGCATCAACTGTGTTTTCAGAGATCGCACCGTAAGATTTTTTATTATATTTAATTTATGCAACAGTTTAATATAGATTAAATTATGTTAATATTAATTTAAATATCCAGGGTGATGCTATACATGGTGTATTCCCAAAGAAACACATTGCAAAATATAAACCATTACTGGAAGTAGGTGGGTTGTATATCGTCTCAAACTTTATGGTGTCGAAGAACAACTTCATATACAAGACGTGTACTAGAGAGTTCACTTTATCATTCTTTGGCCGCACAACTATCAACCGTATAACCTACAATAAATTTCCTGGGGATTTGTATGATTTCTAGCCATTTGCTGATATTTTGAACACTCCTGCTGTTGAGTACAACTTTCTTCTAGGTATTTTTTTTTCAAAATTTTATATTATAATTCCAATTTATTATGTTAATATCAATATTTTGGTATACATGTTTGCCTTTACTTGATTTTATTTCTTTATTTTTTCTTATAAAAAATGATTTTTGAATCATTGCTTAATCTAAAGAGAGACTTTGATTTTACAGATGTTATTGGAAAAATTGTCTCAATCCAACCAACCCACAAGTTCCCTAATGGCAAGAGAGTCATGAATATCATTCTTGATGATTTAGAGTAAATTTATATTAATTATTGTTTTATTGTGTGTTTTTTATTTCTTCTATTTACATTAAGTAATGTTTAATATAGTTTTTTTTTTTTTTTTTTAATCTGTTGCATAAAAGAGCCTGATTTAATACATCCAAGAAAAATATCCATGATGAAAATCTATTATAACATAAAACATTTTTTAAAAAATAAATATAAGCATAATTCTTTTTTGATTACATATATCTCCTGTGTTCTATATTTTAAGTATAGTTTTAACTTTCTGAATATTCTAAATCATTCAGAGGATTGAGGTTGACATGTAATCTTTATGGGAGGAATATATTGATGAAGTCTTGCCATACATAAACAAAGATTCAACATCTCCTGTTAGTACTTGCTCTACAGTTTTTGTCGAGTGGAAGGAGTATAAAGGTTTTATACATATACCAAAATTATTTTAATTACTCTATATTTTATTCCACTTAATTGATTGTGTATATATTGTTTAAATAACAGGAGAAAACCAAGTTAAAAAATGCTTACATAGTAACCAAAGCTATTGTGAATGGGG
>BMAC01000076.1:1235208-1262814 GCA_014905375.1 Phtheirospermum japonicum
GGTCGGGACGCTTCTCCCAAACGCGTCCTGACCGAAAATGAAAAAAAAAAAAGCCCGGGGTCGGGACGCTTCTCCCAAGCGCGTCCCGGGGCAAAAGTGAAATGAAAAAAAAATCCGCCTTATATCTCCAAACCCTAACCCTAATACACATATTATTTATTTATTTATATTATATACATTTAAGATTTTAGTTATATTTATAATTTACTTAAAAAATTTATTAATTAAAATAAATAAACATATTATAAATAATGTCTTATAATTACAAGAAGTTTATTTGAAAATAAAAAAATACAATAAAATAATATAAATAACCAAATGACAAGAAATTTTAATTTCAAATTAAAAATACAATCAAATTAAGATACAACAACAACGAAGATTAAAATAAAAATTACAATGATTTGATATTACACGGATACGATCACATTCGTAATGGTGGGTTTCCAATGAGATTGTGGTATTGACAAGTGCAATTCAAGTTTCACAGATGGAGCTACGAGTTTGAGGTTTGATAGACAGACGTGGACCTGCTATCCTTATTTCTTTCAACCCACCACCGGATATTATCCTATCTAATCTAAGGCACCCATCGATCGGCCTCTAATTTTAAGTACTTTGCAGCTGGCTTTCCACAAGCTTCCTTGCTTTGTGCTGCTTCCAAAGAGACTGGGGAGATAAGCCATGGCGGCTACTTGACCTCAAGCGCAGGTTGCACGAACTTTGGACTCTCTCTCAGTCGTGGCGCATGATCCCTCTTGGCAAAGGGTACTATAATCTGCAATTCGATTCCATGACTGATCGAGCTTAGGGTTTTAGGAAGCTCCGACTTTGCGGGCAACCACTGGAAATACTTGAATTGCACTTGTCAATACCACAATCTCATTGGAAACCCACCATTACGAATGTGATCGTATCCGTGTAATATCAAATCACTGTAATTTTTATTTTAATCTTCGTTGTTGTTGTATCTTAATTTGATTGTATTTTTAATTTGAAATTAAAATTTCTTGTCATTTGGTTATTTATATTATTTTATTGTATTTTTTTATTTTCAAATAAACTTCTTGTAATTATAAGACATTATTTATAATATGTTTATTTATTTTAATTAATAAATTTTTAAGTAAATTATAAATATAACTAAAATCTTAAATGTATATAATATAAATAAATAAATAATATGTGTATTAGGGTTAAGGTTTGGAGATATAAGGCGGAATTTTTTTTTTTCTTTTCACTTTTGCCCCGGGACCGCGCTTGGGGAAAAGCGTCCCCGACCCCGGGGCTTTTTTTTTTTCATTTTCGGTTGGGACGCGCGTTTGGGAGAAGCGTCCCGACCCGAAAATTAATTTTTTTTTTTCATTTCCGCCCCAAAAACTTTTGGGGACGTAAAACAGGTACGAGACGCTTCTCCCAAACGCGTCCCGCCACATTTTTTTAATTTTTTTTGAAACTCATTTATTTTTTTAATTTCGAATTAAATATATATTAATTATTTAATTATACCATATTTGGCCACTATGACAACGTCTGTTATTGTCAATAAAGTATCCCCTACAATGATTATACTTCAGACACATTTTCAGAGGAATTGCGTGTCTTTTACAGATAGTATTTTCGCATAGAGGATATTTGCAAATCTACTTCTAAGATTGGTAAGAATTATTTATCTTTAATTAATAGTTAATTTATAATTTTTACTTCCCATGTTTGCTGGATTGAATACCCATCACCCCGAGGCCCAGTAATGAAAAAGAAATAAAATACTAATAGATCTTCTTCAAAAATAGAATAAAGATCTATATTTTTTCTTTTTTTTTTTGTATTTTTTTCTTGTTATTTTGGTTTTTACTTTATATATTGGGTATTGTTTATATTTCCTAGATTTTGCAAATCTACTGCTAAGATTGGTAAGAATTATTTATTTCAATTAATGTAATTATAATTTTTATTTCCCATATTTTCTGGATTGAATATCCCCCCGAGCCCAGTAATTAAAAGGAAACAAAATACTAATAGATCTATATTATGTGGGATTTTTTTTTTTTTGTGTGTGTGTTATTTTGATTTTTACTTTATTTCTTATTATCAATCCAATTTTTATTTTTAATTCACCCAATATTTTTTTTTTAACAAAAGTTAACTTTCCATAAACAATAGATATGCAATCTATTTGATATGGGAATATCAACTATTGTAAAAAAAAAAAATAAAAATTATAGACCTGATCCATATTTCTATATATATATACATATAATTTACAACATTCATTCATATCTTTAACATATCTTCTCCCTTTTTTTTGTTCAATTAATATGGCACCGATTCTTGCACTAATCAAGGATATTAATCCAACACAAACAATATGGGCTCTCAAACTACGATTGATAAGTTCTTATGACGTCACCACCTATGGACAAATCACTAGTTTTAACTGTGTTTTCAGAAATCGCTGAGGTTGAGGTCTCAGCATGAGGTTGCTCAGGTCGCTGAGGTTGAGGTCTCAGCTTAGTTGAGATCGCTGAGGTCGCAGCATGGATGAGGTCGCAGCATGTTATGCTGAGACTACAACATGAAGTCATATTACATGTTTCTGTTTCTGGTTATATAAATAGATGGATGGCAAAACTGTGTCGTTTTATTAATAAGTATAAACGATGTCGTTTTTAGATGCCTTTATTTTTTGTTATGATTTCCGCGTTTATATAATGAACATGGCTCCTCTGTAAACATTTGATTTTGGATAATGAGAATTACAAAGTTTTTCCCCAAGATATTTTTCCATTATTAAATTTTTTCATAAAATGTACGAGGCATACGTACTTGCCCGATAAAATCACAAATAAGTTACAAAATAAACAGGTTATAAATGTGATAAAAAAAATTTAAACAGTGTACAAAATTTTGCTGCATATACAAATATCGAAGATAGAAATATCACATCAGTAAAGTGGAATTAGGATTTAAAAAAACACGAGTAAGCAACACAAGAGTATGTTACCATGACAATAATTATTTTTAAAACACTAAACAAAATAAAGATCTTTGATTGGTAACCAGTACATGATTCCAAAATCATACAACTAAAAATATCTACGAACATCCGATTTCATTCAAACTCTAGGAAGTGGTGATTCTCAATATGATACATTCGTTAGGCCTTCATCATTACCTTGGCAGGTCATCACAAAACTTCTTACCTTCCTCACTATAATCTCACATAAATTTATCAAACCAATATCTCAAGACATCATAGGGAAAAAGGAAAATACCAATAGTATATACATGACTCCTCACACTTTAATCACAGACAAATCTCTGGAACCAAAATCTAATGAAAAAAAAAAGCAGTATATACAAGACTTAAACAAAAGCGCCTGTGGTTCTCATTGAGGATAACCTTTTTTTTTTCTTTTTGTCACGTCGAAACACATGGTAACAGGTTAATCTCCAGGAAGCATTAAAGCCGAAGACGAGGAAAAGAGAAATTGCCTTCACTTGACTTGCAATTACCAGCCCAAATTAATTCTGCTGCGGTATGAACACATCAGAATTCCGCCACCTCGATTGTTGGAAAAAGTAAAGGTTAAGCCACCATTAAGATCTAAAAAGAAAAAAAAAGACCTAAATATCTTGTGTTCAATCCGAAAGCAACTCATCCAACTCGGGATCATCAGAAGACAAACTGTCGTCCAAGATCGTTTCGTTATACGACGCGTTACCCTACTAAGTCGTTACCATAACCACGACCAAAGAAGGGACAGGCGTGCAAAAGCCTCGCATCACTCTGAAATAAAACCCTCAATCCACGAAAATTCTGGTGCTTACGAGGATACCACTTACAATTGCAACAAAAAAACATCCTAAGCATAGTTATCAGATCCCTTTCATGATGTCAAAAGTCGCCCCATCTCATTCATAGATCGTATCTGACATTCCATTTACGATTACCATCAGCATTAAATGTCCAGTTATTTTCGTGGATCTGCAAATACGGAAGCTTATCAACAACATCATATCCAACCTTGAGACGCAAATCCTGGTCCTTTTTTAAAATTGAAGTTGTTCCAAACAAGCTCAGCAGCCTCAGTATAATTTACTGATCAGTCCCAGTATAAATCAGAAAGAATCCCATGAACGAGAATTCATGATTCTCGGCCAAAGGCGAATAATTATGCTTGGCCATAATTACGAGTGAGCATTGACAAACCAAATTTTTATTTACGATATGAAACAAAAGCATGTGTTTTTTCGAAAAGACGATTCCAGAGTCGCCTTTTATCCAAAGTCAACTCTGTCATGAAAAAAGAATCAAGATATTAGCTTCATAATCCAATATACGCGCTAATTACCTTTCTAACATGTCGTTTTCTTCAACTACACATACGTCGGAATATTTGCCTCAGAGTACTATTGCATAAGAGCCTTCTTTGTCGTCGTAACTTTTCGGTGTGATCGTAGCATATGTGTCTTTCTAGGATGACTAGAGCATGGTTATGACGATCCTCAAATAAAGTAACTACCCACCCATCACCTGCCTGTTTCCTTAAAATATTCATCCTTGCCTCACACCTGCACCTGGTATCAGTGCGTCTTCTTTCACCGGATCTCTCAACCGTGTCCTTGCTCTTTTTTTTGGTAAGATTCATTTGTTTTTCCCTTCTTACTACAAGAAAAAGCTTTCTAAGTAACCACTCCAGCCGAACTTTTGTTGCTATTATTGTTCTTGGTAATTATAAAACTGATGCGCCGCCTTGGAGCTCTAAAAATCTTGCCCTACCGTCGGAATAAGACCAATATCAATGGTCGGAGTAAAAATCTGAGAGTCGAGCATATTTTGAGACGAGGATGAGGCGTGCGAAGTAAGAATAAAAAAAATCAAAACTGTGTTCAGCGTGTAATTCACGATAGAATTTTAGGTTTATAAAAAAAATAGAAAAATTAGGAATGTAAAAAAGGATAAAAAGAAATTGAATAAAAGAGAAGAAATTGAACTTAACATGTCAGCGATAGGGCTCCGTAATGAAACCCTATCTGGTTTTATAGAAAAATCGCACTAAAAAGTACTTCAAATAGCACTTTTTAGATAGCATTTATAGCGAAAAGTGTTATCTATAAACTCGCAGAGCTATAAGATAGCGCCTTCTCTATTAATCGATATGTGAAAATTGAGAATTATAGCCTTTCGTATAAAATCGTTATCTGACTAAGATATATAGATGTCGCTTATTAAACCAAACGCTATCTGAAGGGATATGATCAATTCATATAGCGTTTCCTCAACAAAGTGTTATACAAAAATTGAAAGAACAAAAAACAAAGATAAAAAGAAGTCCCTCAGTCAGAACTCTTCACGGACAAAAAACACACACCAAAACCCTCGTCACCACCGCCCCCGTGCCATCGCCACAACCACAACCACAACCACAACCACAACCGTCAACTATGAATGGTGTGGTAAGCTTCTCTCCTTCTCTCTCTCCCTTTTTCTTATTTTTCTCGTCATGACCCATCATTGCTATTGTGAAGAACTTTTCACTTTGCGACATAAATTTTACACGTCTAGAGTTGAGTATCTCAAACTCTAACTTTTGCTTTTGATATGTTCTGATTATTATAAAATTAGACCTTAAATTTTGAGATATTGAGGGCAATAAATTATTTATGAATTCCCATCAGTAGTAATTTCATCCACATAAATATCCATCTCTTGGCTATGGACTGTGCTTGGTTGGTTGGTATCTGATAATGGTGTTAGTTTCAAATACTGATGTTTATGTGTGCAATAATTTTTATTGTTGCTTTTTTCTATACGATTAGGGTGCGCCCTGCTACTTGAATAAATTCTAATGTTTTGTTTGAATCATTTCAATTGTCTTGATTTACATTTTGTGTTCGCCTGTTTGAATGTTATAGGATGTCCTTTATGAGTTATACATATAATACATATAATTTTCTAATTGAAGCACCTTACCATACGCGTCACATCTAGATTATAGAACATGCTTGTTACTTTGGGTAGCTTCGCGCCTTTTAAATCACCGATTGATTGCAGGGTTGTTATGACCATTTTGGAAATATTGCCATTGAAAATAATGCTAAACTTACTTGTCAGATTTTCTTGAATCCATGTAAGGCCAAACAGATAGTGGCAACCCTTTACTTTCACAAACATTAACTCCGGCGAAACTAATTGTTATAGGGATGTCTACTTGAGATAACCATAAAACGTTTTGTGATGTGTGCTTCAAGATGAATTGAATTCTTGGACCATGAGCCACTTCTTAATTCTAATTGGTGGCATGAGATTGCATGAGATATGTATGTAATTAACCTTTGTTCTTTATTTTTTTCTCTATGGGTTTTTCAGCATGACTCTTTTCTAAGTTAAAACAAGTTCCCTTGCCATTTTTAGATTACAAGTGATTCAATGTCAAACTCATGCTGCTTTGTTTATCAAAAGAGTAGATGTCTGGTTGGTGTTTGTTGGTTGAGATTATGTTTTTCTTTTTGAAAATCTGTAGTAGTCGTGAAGAAACCATGCAACAATAAACATCTAGTATTAAAACAAAATACTACACTTCATTCATTCGTGTGATATCAATGGGTTAATAAAAAAATAGTTTTGTTATGTTCATAAGGCTCATTTAGGCTTTATCGGTGATTCACGGTAGACTAACGATTGATTCACCCACAAGAACTTGGTGTAATAGTAATTAGTGTAGTGATACTCTTTCAAATTTGTTTTCAAGAGTAATATTAGTTTGTAACATTTATTGGGTTTGTGTTTCAGTTTGTTACCAACCTGCTGTTAAAAAATGAAGGGCAATATCTTGAGAAACTGATAATAAATTTTGTTTCTTGTACCTTTATGACATTTCGTTTTCCCTTTTTTTCATTCTTTTGTTTACATTTTTTTATTGCTTCATCATTTATGAAGAAAGAGGAACAAAATTATAGTAAAAGAAAACTTGACAAGATTTAACTAATAGTGCATTAATTGTTTGTAAACCATTTTATTTGAGCAGATTAGATTAGGATGGAGTGATGCAGCCATGATGGCAAGAGTTAGAGAGGTTGGTGCCTCTCCTATTATTTGATCTACTCCTCGATATGAAGTAACATTAACAGAGGTATTAAAAAAATTCACCCTTGTACTCGAATATAAAGAAGAAACCAACCTGTTTTACTTTTGATAAAACCAACTTGCAACGGGAATATTAAACTTTTTATTATGTTACATGTCGAGTTCTCATTACTTATTTAGTGTTTCAGTTTTCAGGATATTAATCAACTACATGAGCATAAGTATCAGATTACATGTTAATTTATGTAGTCAATTCTATATTTTTTTTATACTTAATGATTCTCAATTGATAAGAAAGAGAATAGCTTCATTGAGTTTATAGAGTAACACAATCATTAAAATTTAATGTTGAAGTGCTTTTTTTTAGATATAATTCTTGGTTTGACAGTATACTTACTGATGAAGTATGTTGTCCTTAAGCAAAACCGTGCTAATTAAAAATTGTTAATTATATTATTGTTTTTCACTATTAATGCAGGATTTGAATATACATATGAGTTGACTTCTATAAGAGAATATGTGATGTCTTTATAATCAGAAGGTAGAAGTTTAAATGTTACTCTTCCTTTTTCCAGATGATGTGATATTTTCTTTTATTTTTGTAGTTGTAAGTTCTTAGTTTTTGAAATAGGTTCAAAATTTCTCAGTAGTGAAAGCATGGACATTGCCTTACGAAAGTATTTCAAACAATCAAAATCGACAAACTCCTATGTGAGTACATGTTCTTCTTTAATACGAATTTAGTTCCCTTCCTTTATTTCCCTTTGTAATGCTTAAATTTTGTGCGGTTGAAATTACTTGTATTAAGCTTTTCATTTTTCTATATGTAGGTGGAGTGAATTTACTACGAGAGAAAAAGGGTTTATTGGAAGAGAGCAGCTTCTAGAGTTTAATGAAGTTCATTTCAAATCTTCAATCGATAAACATAAGATCTTGCTATTTAGTCTTAGTTTAATATGTATAATCTGGACCCAAAATTTAAAACATACAATTTGGCTTATGAATTTATTTGGGTACATGTATTATTGAGATTTTATTGTTAGACTATGAGTTTTGGTGAGTTTATATATCGTATTTCTCTTTCATGTCGTGTGGTGTACAAGATTAATGAGTGTAGGATTAATAAAAAAAATTAGATAGCGCTTTTATAAATAAATAAAAAGTGTTATCCAATATAGACTCCATATAGTGCTTAATAGGAAAAGTATTATCTAATATTAACTTTAGATAGCGCTAAAGTGTTATATGAAATTCACTTTAGGTAGCGCTTCATTTAGAAAGTGTTATATGAAACTCACTTTAGATAGCGCTTCGTAAAAAAAGTGGTATGTAGAGTTAACTTCAGATATCACTTTTCTGAGTAAGCGCTATCTAATATGATTACCAGATAGCGCTATCTAAAGACCTTGTTCTTTAGATAACACTTATTCAAATAGCATTTCTAAGTAGCATTTCTAAGCGCTATCTAAAGCCAAAAAAAAAAAAAACAAGAAAAAAAAAGCTATTTGAATTGTTTTTTGGCGTAGTATGATAGTAAATTGTGACATAAATTAAGAGCTTTGGGTACATACACAGTGATACACAAATAGTTTCCAACGACTAATTACTAGGAATGTCCTGCGCAAACTTTAAGGGGTGTTCTTAATGTATAATGAAATGAATTTTAAAATTTCATACGATTCATTTTTGAATTTTATGGATTTCACGAAATTAATTTGTATTCTACTTGGAATTCTATAAATTCAGTATTCTTAACTTGTAGTGAATTCTTGTGAATTTTATTAAATGTTGAATTTTTATGGAACTTTATAAATTTTATAATTAAAAATATACTTATACAATTTCTAATAAATTCTTGCTTTTACCCTCATCTTATGAAATTCACTTTTTATTTTAATTTTAAAATTTAGATAATTAATATATATATATATATATATATTATTAAAAGATATTAAATTTTTTTGTCACTTGTATTAAAATAATTACCCACTGTGTTTTTATTTTTTTACAAGTTTTGAAAATAAAATGTAATCAATCTATTAGGAAACAATATATTAGTGGGCAAGTTATGTGAAATTATTATAACTTACAAATGAGTAAAAAATATTTATTTTATTTGTTACGCAACTTTTTTAGAAATATCGTATTTTAATTTAATATGATATGAATAATTACACTAATCCCATATCATATTCGCAGATAAAGTAGAATAAGATCTTATTATTATTATTTTCAATTTTTAAAATTATGGAATAATTTTCTATTTAAAAAATAATATTAAAATGTGTATTTCTTATCATTATTTTTATTTTTCTAAATTATTTTTTCTATTTATTGAGTGGGAAGATATGAAATGCATCATGGAATAAAAATAAAACAAGAAAAAGAATTAACATGACTGAAATTATAAATGGAAAACTAATAATAAGTTATAAGTAATAACTTTTTAAATATTTTAAAAACTAGTTGTCTGAATTCTTCAAAAAAAAAAGAAAATAAAGTAAAATCATATTATATTTTTTTTTCAATTAAGTTGTATTTTTTTTTAATTATGTGTGTGTGTGTGTAAGTGTTGTATATCCTCTAAGTTGTGTTTAATTTTTCTCTAAAAAATTGTAACAATTTTATAGAATTCATAATATTATGTTTGAAAATATTCAACGAACTCCATTAAAATCTATTAATATCCACATATTTTATAACATAAATTTTTTACAGAAATTCCATTATAATTTGATGAAATTCATGGAAATAAATGAAAATTCATAAATTAAAAACTTCATAAAATTCTACGTTGGACAGCCTCGTGAATAAATTTAATTAATGACACATACCCCATATCCATAAAGACCTCAACCAAATGCTCTTTTCCCGAATTGCTCATAGGGTGCAAATGAATTGAATAGTGCCGAGTACAATATATTGTTCAAAGTTGTTTTAATTTTGTTTTGAGTTTTGAAAATTGTATATAAACTTGATTCAATTAGTAGTCAAGTCAAGGTTAAAGGAGTTTTAGCCAAGTCGAACACGGATATTTGAACTCAAATAGTTTGATACTTTTTTCCATATATTTTGTAATTAATTTTACTAATCGAGCCAAACTCTGTACTTTATTGGGAAAAACCAGACGCAGCTCACTTTATTCTATGAGGTTTGCTGGATTTTCCAATTATCTTTAGAAGGCCAACAAATGAAACAGCAACGAAGCCTGTAACGACTGATTGTAGCATAAGAACCCATTCTTATATATACTCTCAAAAGAACAAAAATGTGCATATATATTCTTCATGCAATCTGATCGCCCTTTCCTTCGTCCCTGAAGAACCTTTTCCAGACCGGATGCTTCTTCCAGCGCCTGTCCTCGACCTGATCGATCGGAACCCCTTTCGTCTCCGGCAATAGGAACAACACGAACAGCCCCATGACGACGATCCATGCGGCGAAGAAGAAGAATATGTAGGCCTTCATGAGGCACAACATGGACAGGAAGGCCTGAGCAATAACAAATGTGAAGATCATATTCGAGCTCACCGCCACCGCGAAACCAGCCGTTCTCGTCTCGATGGGGTAGATTTCGCTGGGAATGAGCCATCCCATTGGGCCCCACGACCACGCGAACGACATCACGTACGTGCAGACCAGAATGACCACCACGGCCGCTAGGCCCTTGTCCAACGACCCCGTCGGCTTCAGGTGGACTAGCAAGATACCTCCGATCGCAACCTATAGACAAGAAGAAGGAAACAAGGAATTTTAACAACCTGAACTATGATTGTTTTCACACTTTGCAACCTAAAATATTATTATTTTACCTAAATTTAGCAATTTTTTCATTTTCCAACCTCCGGCCAGCCAGAAATGAAATATTAGCCCATCTGAATTGCTATATTTTAGGGATATTCCAACTCTGGCTGGTCGGAGGTTGCAAAGTGAAAAAATCACTAAGTTCGGGCCGGACCAGTTTCGCCTGGCTCATTATGTAGCTAGGGAAAAAAAAAAAAGAAGAAGAATTTACCTGTGAGATGAACATTTGAACACAAGCTTGGAGAAGCAACTTCCTCCTTCCCACCTTATCAACAAGGAAAACGGACACGAAAGTCGAACCGACGTTAACCAAACCCGTAATGACCGAAGACAACAACGAGGCATCGGACCTGAACCCCAACGTCTGGAACAGAACAGGCGCATAGAACATGATCGCATTGATCCCCGTAAACTGTTGGAACAACTGGATCATATTCGACACAACAAGAGCCGGGACACCCGATTTCTCGAAAATCTTCTTGAACGGCTGCTGAACTCGCCGGCCTTGTTCGTTGGCAGCAACAATCATCTGAAACTCGGCCTCAACGTCCTCGACACCTCTCACTCTCTTCAGGGCCGCTTTTCCCTCCTCGTCCCTGCCCATCTGGACGAGACTGGCCGGAGTTTCGGTGATGATCAACGATCCGACAAACAGGACAGCTCCGGGAAGTGCCGAGAGGCCTAACGAAATGCGCCAGCTGTTGGGGTGGAGGTTTGAGGTGGCGTAGTTTATTAGATTCGCAATTAATAGGCCGATCGTCACAAATTGCTGGAAAAGAATGTTGACCCCTCCTCTGTGTTGGATTGGCGCAATTTCCGTTAAAAACAACGGAACTGCCTGCGTGCAAGCAAACGTTTTTTCTTTTCGAGAGTTAATTAATTGTTGTCATAATATTTAATCACTTTGTTTTCTTTTCCAAAAACTACTTACTTCATTTCCAAAGCCAACTCCAAAACCAAACAGAATTCGACCAACAATTAGCATCCATGTGTACTCAGCTAGGGCGCATAAGATGGCGCCAAGAATGAAAAAGGCCGACGCCATGGTAATAGTGGGCCGTCGGCCCAAAATTGTACAGGCCTTGGATGCGAAGAAGCTAGCGACGAGTGCGGCTAAATACAGAGTGGATGTGAAGAGTTGGAGCATGTGATCGTCGTATTTACAGTAGTTGTCTTGTGCTACGTGCATCCTTCTCTCGTAGATTTTCGGGAAAAACTTTATTAAGAAATCATCCATAGATGTCACACCACCTAATCAACAATATTTCAACAAAAACAATGTTATTATCGTTTAAATCGAACCAGTATAATTTTAGGTACGAGAAAGGGACAGTTGAACTCAGAAAAAGGCTATAAAAACATTTGTTTGAATTGTTATGAAAAAATGACCAAATATCCATTGGACGATAAAACTACATACCTGAAATTCCAATGTCATAACCAAACAAGAGCCCTCCAAAGGCTGCAAAAATCCAGCAGGCCAACACATAGGACGTTATATTCGACTTGTAATGCTCTATTTCATTGCTCTCCATTTTATTTTTTTTTTCCTTTTTTCTTTTATTGGCGTCTCAAGGAAATCAAACTTGAAGAAAATATAACACAATATCTCTTTTATTTATTTATACAACAAGAATTATCTTTACAATTCCATTGTGTCCTTATTCTCCAAATCCTTTTTGCCCTCCATGGAATATGATTGATTATCAAAGTTGACCCATTTTATACTATAATAAACTATGGCAGTGCAAAAGTCGAATAAGTAAAGATAATTAACGGATGAGAAGTTTATATCAACGGTCTCTATAGCCAGAAGGTACAGTGTACTTGAAGTCATAATCAACATGACTGAAGTTGACCAAAGAGTTCTGAGAATTTAGAATAGCAATCTTGGTCACATACGATTTCGATTTTATGTAATTATTGTCTCATAAATTCCGATAATATTGATTGTTGGTCAAAACAGAGATTATTGCTCAATTATATAGTTAACTTCTCAAAATGCTATCCTTAATTTATTAATATGCAATAATATTAAGAAGATGATTACTCTATAGTGCTTTTAAAAAAAAAAAATCTGCAAAAGATTTCACGTGTCAAGCCCGTTCTCTGTTATTGATTGTAATTAAGTTGAAGTGAATCTGCATGGACTAAAACAATTTGACAAACCTTTAATCGTAGGCAAAAACTTGCGTTATGTTATAACCCGTTATGTATTGATTTTTAAACTATGATGTATTGATTTTTTACTCAAAAGTATTGATTTTTCATAAATATCTGATGATGTATTAATTTTATGTTAATATTATGATGTATTGACCTTTTTACTATATTATATTTGGTTTTTGTAGTAAGACTATCGGATGATCCGTTGGTACAAGAGTCTTGCCCATAAGCCCATAATGGTATAAGATTTTGTTTGGTAAATAACATATCTTAAGACTTATCCTAATTCTCATAGTATAATTTATCTAATCCTTATCCAGTAGGAGTAGGTCTGCCTTGTGACCGTCGCAGATGATAATCGGTAGGACGAATTCACTTTTTTAAATATTGATATCACTTTTATTTATGAAATGTCACTTTTACAATTAACTACAATATAATATAGTCAAGTTTTACTTTAATATTCTCACTCTTAACTTTAAATGTGTTAATTTGTATTTTTTTAAAATAATTTATTTCTAAATTATCACTATTAGCCTTAAATGTATAATTTGCAGTTTCTGTATTTTAATTTTTTTATATTAATTTAATATATATTATTTTATAGTATAATATATATACAAGTGACACATTTCGCTAGAATAAAAAAATAATAGAAAAAAGTGAATTCGTCACACGAATTTAAGATTCGTGTAATGATCACACACAAGTTGTAATGCAATAGACGCAAATTAATTTAAGCAACTGTAGAATATCATCCCATATTGTTAATTCTGTTGACACCTACCTTATGTGTCAACGCCACAGTTATTCAAATTGCATGTGTCAAATGGTGGTATATTGTAAATTTGATGTGGCATCCTCACATGATTTCCCTAATAAAACTTCCTTTTTCGTAATTTTTATTGGTATAAAATAACACATTTTTTTTTCTTTTTTCTTTTTCCAACTAAGCTTTTGTTATTGATCGATTTTCTTCTCCAAATTTCCTTCTCCAGAATTTCTACTGCCGACTTCTTACACCCCTGATTTTCTTCTCCAAATTTTTTGTGGAGTATGATTTGGAATTGTTGATATATTTTTATTTGCGATTCACGATTTCAGATCTGTTTGCAATTCTCAGATTTGTAATTACAGATAAGTTTTGTTCTCCAGTTTTACTTTCGATCACTAATATTTTTATTCTTAAATTTATTAGTACAGAACAATATCTAAATATTTTCTCTTCGAATCGAATTTGTAAAGATGATCTGCAACTTTCTTTCGTTTTTTATTTTTATCCATAAATCTTGGTCTAATTTGTGCTAATTCATTACTTTCTCACACTACAAAAAAATAGTATTTTATCGATGGAAATATCTAGAGAAATAATGTCATCGAGATTTATAAGGGCATTACCAAATGTAGTTTTACCGAGGGGATTACCAAAGGTTTTTACTTTCGGTACTACTCCCTTCGGTAAATTATTCGGAAACACGGCGCCAATGTTTGCCGCCACAATTATCGAAGGGTTTTCGAGGGTATCATTACCGAAGGAATTCACCCCTCGAAATTACTGAAGGGACATATATACCCTCGAAAATTACCGAAGAGAAAATAATCCCTTCGTTAATTTTCCGAAAGGATTAGGTCCCCCTCGGTTTTTTTAATTAAAAAAAAATAAAAAATGCGTAAAAATAAACATATCCTATCAATAGGTACGTGGGGTGGTTTTGACCCGGTTTCGATAAAAAAATATCACCGAGCATGTGCGTATTTACACATGTCGTGTAATCCGACCAACAACCAAAATACGATTGATCAATCAACTTGTTAGGTTGGAAACGCAAAGCAACGAAGCGTCGTAATCTTGTGAAGGTGCCACGAGGTGCATTTCGTTGTTATAGAACCACGAGAATCGGCTTTGATCGGTAAATACGCTTTTTCTATTTTTTTAATTTTTTCTAATTTAAAAAAATCAAGGGGAATTAATTCCCCACGGAAAAAAATCGAGGGGAACCAATTCCCCTCGAAAAATTATCGAATGGAAATAGATTCATCTCGGATATCCCGAGGGGAAATACACCCCCTCGGTTTTTTAATTAAAAATAGAAAAAGCATAAAAATAAACCATATCCTATCA
Source organism: Phtheirospermum japonicum (assembly GCA_014905375.1). Lineage (NCBI taxonomy): Eukaryota > Viridiplantae > Streptophyta > Magnoliopsida > Lamiales > Orobanchaceae > Phtheirospermum > Phtheirospermum japonicum. Next base: position 1,250,391 of record BMAC01000076.1, read on the forward strand.
TTTTAGGCACGTGAGGTGTTTTGACCTAATTTCGATAGAAAAATATAACCAAACATGTGCGTATTTACACGTATCGTGTAATTTGACAACCAAGATACGATCAATCGATCAACTTGTTAGGTTGCAAATGCTAAACAATGAAGCGTCGTGATTTTATGAAGGTGCCACGAGGTGCGTTCCGTTGTTATAGAACCACAAGAATCAGGTATTGATCGGTAATTTCGCATTTTCTATTTTTTTATTTTAAATAAAAATTTAAAAAAATAGAAAAAAAATAGAAAAAGCATAAAAATAAACTATATCCTATCATTTTAGGCACGTGGGGTGTTTTTGACCCGGTTTTTTGATAGAAAAATATCATCGAGAGTGCGCGAATTTATATGTGTCGCGTAATTCGACCAACAACCATGATACGATCGGTCGATCAACTTGTTAGGTTGGAAACGCAAAGAAACGAAGCGTCGTGATTTTGTGAAGGTGCCACGAGGTGAGTTTCATTGTTATAGAACTACGATAATCGGGTATTGATTGGTAAATACGCCCTTTTCTATTTTTTCGATTTTTTTGCAATTTTTTTAATTTAAAAAAACCGAGGGGAACTAATTACCCTCGAAAAATTACCGAAGGGAAATAAACTCCCCTTGGAAATCCCGAGGTGAAATACACCCCCTCGGTTTCTTTTAATTAAAAAAATAGAAAAAGCGTAAAATAAACCATATCCTATCATTTTAGGCACGTGGGGGTGTTTATGGCCTTGTTTTGATAGAAAAATATCATCGAGTATATGCGTATTTACACATGTCGTGTAATTCGACCAACAACCAAGATGCGATCGATTGATCAACTTGTTAGGTTGGAAACGCAAAGAAACGAAGCGTCATGATTTTGTGAAGGTTCCACAATGTGCGTTTCGTTGTTATAGAACCACGAGAATCGGGTATTGATCAGTAAATATGCCTTTTCTATTTTTTTTTATTTTTCAAAAAAAATAGAAAAAGCCTAAAATAAACCATATCCAATCACTTTTGGTAAGTGGGGGTGTTTTTGACCCGGTTTCGATAGAAAAATATCACCGAGTATGTGCGTGTTTACACATGTCGTGTAATTCGACCAACAACCAAGATACGATCGATTGATCAACTTGTTAGATTGGAACGCAAAGCAACGAAGCGTCGTGATTTTGTGAAGGAGCCACGAGGTGCATTTCGTTGTTATAGAACCATTTTCTACTTTTTTAATTTAAGAAGATCGAGGGGAATTAATTCCCCTTCGGAAAAAAAAAAAGAGGAACTAATTCCCCTCGGAAAAAAATACTGAATGGGTTATTTTACTTCGGTAATTTTCGAGAGGAATTACTTCCCATCAATTTTTTCGAAGGATTTCCGAAGGGGGCCATGCCCTCGGTCCCGTCCGTTAAAATAGCAGCGGGTCACCCCCGCTGCTCATTCTGTAGATCTATAAGAAAAAGAAATCTCGCTCACCGCCTGTCATTGCCGCCTCTCCTCGCCGCCATTGTTTCCGCCTCTCCTCGTCATCTCGCCGCCTGTCGCTGCCACGCTTTTCTCCACAGTCATTGGATTTCTGAAGCTCGGCGCCGCCCTCCGCTGCAGCAACCGCCGATGCCGCTGTCTTCTCCAGCCACCACCGCCAGCCAAGATAACCCCATATCCTTTTTTTTTTCTTGTAATTTATATAATTTTAGGGTTGAATTTAGGGATTATTGTATAATTAGGGTTGAATTTAGGGATAATTATATAATTAGGGTTGAATATAGGGATAAATATATATTTAAGGTTTAATTTAGGGATAATTATATAATTAGAATTTAATTTAGGGATAGTTATATAATTAAAGCTCAATTGTGAAAGTATCTTTTAAAGTGCATGCGATGGTGGTTTTTAAATGTCGGGGTGAGTATGGTTTAATTGTGATTGATTGATGTTGTGATTGGTTAGGAAGACGTCAGTGTCCTTGTAATCATAGTAGATGTAGGAATCATAGGTTTCTCGACATCAATGAGATTAAGTACCACTTGGTTAGACACGGATTCGAGCCGAATTACTATATATGGATTTACCACGGAAAAAGTCATTCTGCCACATCTGGACGCCATCACGATCTTCACGCTGGAGAACCCTCTTACATCGCTTCTGAAGAATCATCAAATGCGTACGTTAATATGGTTCAAGATACAGCAAGTCCCGATTTTGACGTGGTTGTCGATATGGAAGAGTCGCTGAACCCTGTGGCTCAAAAATTTTACGACATGTTGAAAGCTAGAAATCAGTCATTGTATTTGGGTTGCGAGGGACATACTCAGTTGTCATTAGTTTCCCAACTCATGAATTTGGAGTCAGAGAATCACATGTCTCATAAATGTTATGATCAATTGAGTAAATTAATCAAAGATATTGTACCGAAAGACAATCTCGTACGCGATAACTTTTACAACAGTAAGAAGTTGTTAAGGGGTATGGGCTTATCGATCTAGAAGATAGATTGTTGTAAAAATAATTACATGATCTACTGGAGAGACAATTCAGATTTGGCAATCTGCAAATTTTACAATGAACCTCGGTTTAAACCCGTTTCTCAAGGCAAAACAAAATGACAAAAGGCTCGCGTCGCGTACAAGAAGATGTACTATTTTCCATTAACTCGTCGTCTATAGAGGTTGTACGCATCTAATGCTACAACAAAAAATATGAGGTGGCATGATGAACATGTGGTTGAAGATGATGTTATGCGCTACCCATCCGACTCAGACGCTTGGAAACATTTCAACCAAACTCATCCAGATTTCGTGGTTGAAACTCGAAATGTGAGATTACGTCTTTATACAACGATTTTCAACCATTTTGAAGTTTTGGCACACAATATTTATCGTGGCCTGTCATAGTTACACCCTACAACTTGCCTTCGTGGATGTGCGTGAAAGATCAGTTCATGTTCCTCAGCATTCTTGTACCAGGGCCAAAAGATCTGAAAGACAAACTCGATGTATTTTTGTAACATATTATCACCGAACTAAATCGGTTGTGGACGGTTGGGGCTCCCTCATACGATACAACTAAAAAATAAAATTTACAATTGCGAGCAGCCCTTATGTGGACAATTTCCTGCGTATTCCATGTTGTCCGGATGGATTACGACCGGTCGAACAGCTTTTCCTTACTGTATGGAATGCTTAGACGCCTTCACTGTTAAGTGAAGCGGAAAGCAATAGTGGTTCAACAACCACCGAAATTTTTTTGAATGAGGTCACCGTTTTCAAAATATAAATGATGCTTTCGAAAAAGAAGATCTATCGAGACTCCACCGTCGAATGTCCGCTCAGGGATAGAAGTTTAGGCAAAGATAGAAGCATTGGGGATTCTGAAAGTCACTGAACTAGATGCAGCACTCGTTAATGCACAAATTTCCAAAACATTTGGTTGGAGAAAACGAAGCATCTTTTGTGATTTGCCATATTAGAAAAAAATCTACTTTGTCACAATTCAGATGTTATACACATAGAGAAAAATATGTTCGAAATATTTTCAACACAGTAATGAATGTGAAAGGGAAGACCAAGGACACGTCTAAATCAAGGAAAGAGTTGAATGTGTATTATAATTGTTCGGAGCTAGCGCCAGATGGATCGGGAAAGTGTCCTAATGTCTGTTACACACTTGATAAGCCATCGAAAGCTGCATTGTGCGATTGGGTTAAACTCCTTCGATTTCCAAATGGGTACGCATCAAACCTGGGGCGTTGCGTCGACAAGAAGGAATTGAGTTTGATCGAGATGAAAAATCATGATTGTCATGTATACATGAAATGCTTAATACCGATAGCCTTTCGTGAACTACTTCCTTCAAATATGTGGAAGGCTCTAACCAAATTGAGCCTGTTTTTTCAAGGATCTCATGTCAACAGTCATTCGCACCGAATATATGAGTCATCTAGAACGTGACATTCCGTTAATATTGTGTCAACTAAAACTGATCTTCCCACCAAACTTTTTTGACTCAATGGAGCATCTTCCCGTTCGTCTTACGTATGATGTGAGAGTTTTTAGCCCAGGCAGTATAGATGAATGTACCCGTTTGAGAGGTATCTTCACAAATTAAAGAACAGTGTGAGAAATAAGGTGAGTTTTGAAGGGTCGATAGCAAACGCATATCTGGTCGAAGAGGTATCAACTTTTAGTTCATAGTATTTTGAAGATCACGTTTTAACTCAAAGAACAAATTTGCCTACAAATGACGATGGCAGGATGGTGTAGATGGCGCTGATGAAATTCCCTCGGTCTTTAAAAAATATGGGGAGACATTTGGTACAAAGGAAAAAGATTCCTAACCGAACGAGAATACAACGCCGCAAGGATATACGTGTTGCTAAATTGCGAAGTGGTCCAATATACGGATGCTCTTTTCAACTTCTACTATAAATGTATATATATATAGTAATACTTTTTCACTATATTATCTAATGAATGATGTAATATTTACACAAAGAGCATTCAACGTATCCAACCAAATAATATTATTGATAGACTCAATGAAAAATTAGAAAATGAATTTGCCAATTGGTTCAAACATTACGTAACACGTTCGATACCGAGATGCATATCTTTTAATAATTGTATATATTTATATAGTGTATTTTCTAAATTAAAAATAATTCTTCAACGTCATAGGCTAGAGATTGTTCGAACAATGTGATCGACGTGAACATTCAGGGCTTAGCAGAGGGTCCATTAAGATGTGTGAAAACGTATACTAGATGTAAGATAAATGGTTATAGATTTCACACAATCAAGCATGGATCTAACAAATCAATATCGAGCAGTGGAGTATGCATTAAAGGGTCAAAATACGGGGCAACTGAGTATGATTATTATGGTAGTTTCATAGAAGTTGTGCAGCTCGAATACACCGGCCGAATGGAGAAAAAGACACTATTGTTCAAGTGTGACTAGTTTGATCCAAATCCTACAGGCACAAAAGTTTATCCACGTTATAAGCTTGTCGATATCAATCATAAGCGTAGGATCAATCGATATGAACCTTTCGTACTTTTTGCCCAAGCTGTACAAGTATACTGTTGTGCGTACCCAAGTTAGACTGGTGGGCAACGTGTAAAATAAAGGAGAGATCAAATATTGAGTTTATCGAGCCTCTACCAGAGCAATCATTTCAAGACGAAGCTGTAGATACACACAATCAAAGTAAACTGGACGATGTCGGTTTCCAGTTGCACAACTCCACTGATAATGATGTGGATAAACTTGGTGACGATACAGATAATGATACGGAAGAAGAGTTACTCACCGATCAAGATACAGATCAAGGCACAAACGAAGATGAGTTTGGTGATAACTTTAATAGTGAAAGTGTCAGTTCAGATGATTAGTTTGGTTGAAATATATGTAAATTGTTCATATTGTAAAACGCTCTTTGTTTAACTAATTATTAAAATGGTTGATATATATACTGGTATTTTGTAAAATGCTCGTATTATATATACTTTTATCAGGTGCTGAGAGGTCGTGGACGCAGATCCAGTAGCCTATGTCGATCGGATATGGAGTCGGCTAATCATTTAACTGATTTTAATGACGATTACGTGGGCATTGGTATCATTCAGCGCCGACCACAAATACCATCACACTGAAATCGTCCGATGCGGGTACATCCCGACAGGACTTGGGCCCACCACAGAGGCGATACCTTGTTTATATCACCGAGAAGAAGTAAGTAAATTAATAATTTTAAAATTTTAATCATTGTTATTATTAAATTATATTTGTAACCAGAAATACAACTATAGGCTACATAGTAGGGAGGTCAGGCTGACTAACGTATTCCGGGAGATCATGGAAGGAGCTCCATCCCGCCGATTGACAGTTTAAGGCAGTCTTTGAGGAGAGACGTCGATTCTGGTGGGACATGTTTCAGATAATTATTATTTTATGTGCAAATCTATTAATCTTTATTGTAACTTGAGAATCATGTACGGGATATACACATAGCATTTCTCCACACGATGCAAGGCAAGTATGGGAAGTGGCTGAACGAGTATAAGCAGTATCGTGATGCTAATGGTGGTCAGCCACCGAGGATCGTTGACGAGGGGGTCTGGAGGTAAATGAGTCTGTTATGTTTTCTTATTACATTAAAAAAATTTATTATTACAGATGATTTATATTTTATATATCATGCATTTCAACTAGGGTCTGGAATGATGAGTGGGATAATCCCGAAAACAGGAGGAGGAGAGAGCTTGCTGGTCCGGGTACTGGGATGTCGAAGCATAGGGGAGTTTTAGATATACGGTCGGTTATTCTTATGATATCGTAAGTAATTTCAAATCATAATATATTATTTATTTATTTATTTATTTTTAATGTTAATTATCTAATAAATTTCTTTGTGATACAGGAGCGGAAGACGGGTGAGCCGGCCACTACGTACCAGGTTTTTGTTTGTACGCACAAGAAGGACGATGGCACGTGGATCGATAAGAGATCCAGTAATATTAATGTGAGCCTCTTTCTTATTTTTAACTTGTTCTTTAGTCTTAATGTAAAATTTACTAACGAGTTGTATTTCAGGAGGAGTACGAGCGACTTCTAGATGAGGCACGTACGTCTTTATAGGATCCGGATAAAGAGGTTGATCCTAACCTTATTTATCTTGACGTCGTCGGGTTGGGTAAGGGCCGATAATACGTCACTGGCTTATTCAGGAAGTTGGTGGCATCGACGAACGATTCTCGAGCCAGCTGTTCTTCCTCCTCCTCCTCCCAGCAGGATAGGACTCATGTGAGGGAGCTCGAGGCGCAGCTCCAAGCGCAGAGGGAAGAGTTAGAGGCCACGAGACAAGTTCAGCAGGCGATGGAGCAGCGATACAACGAGTTTGAGCTACTACGTGAGCAGCAGTGCCAAGAGCAGCAGCATTTTCAGGCACAAATGAACTCGCATATCGTCGATCTATTAGCTCATTTTCAGAAGTACCCCCAGACGTAGCCTCCCCCGTCATAGGAATGTTTTGTATCAAATATTTTTATAAGTTTTTTTTACTAAACACGTTTGGTAAACAAATTTAATAATTATAAATTTTCAGATATTCATATAATAATTTATTTATTTATTTGTCTGTTTATTAATGATTTTTTTTAGTTTTTGGGGTATATTAATAAATAACAAGAATTATATTAATAATTAAAAATAATAAAAAAGGGATAAATCGAGGGGAATATTCCCCTCGATTTAAATTGAGGGTGAGACTCCCTCGGAAAAACCGAGGGTCAGAATATCCTCATTTTCTTCCTTTTTTGACAATATTATTTTTTAATATTTTCTGAGGGAAAATATATGCCTTAGGTTTTTCCGAGGGTATTTTTTCCCTCGAAAAAATTGAGGGTAAAAATCCCCTCAGTTTTTTCGAAGGGGATTGCCCTCGATTGTTATGAGGGCAAAATCCCCTCAGTTTTTCCGAGGGAAAATAAATTCAAGCCCACGTAAATTACCGAATAAATATACCTTCGATGATGCCATAGAAAAATTTTCCGAGGGCAAGATTCCCCTCGAAAAAATTTACCGATGAGGGTTTTTTCGAGGGGCGATCTCCCTCGATTTTTCCCTCGGTAAATGAATTGCCGATGACATTCTGCTTATTACCGAGGGTTTTTCCCCTCGGTAAAATACTGTTTTTTAGTAGTGTCAGATCTACACATTGAAGCCAACTTCAAGACACTCGATGATTCCTCCAGCATATACTACATCTCCGGGTGAAACTGTAATCACTTAGTGTTTGGTTATTTTTATTGAGAATCTTACGAAGTGTGCATTATTACAAAATTTAGTTTACATTGTTCAATTTTTTGTTTGTTTGTTCTTAGATCGAGACTATTTGAGTTATATCTGGTTATTTCATTTCTCTACTTCACATAATCATCTATTTGGACTTGCACAAATTTTTTATTTTCTAGGATTATGGTTCGAATTGATTGCATGCTTCCCGGTTATTTATATCTTTAATAAAATACTCCATCTGGAAAATCATTAGTTAAGAAATCATCGGAATTTTTATTTTGATTAGACCTGTTAACAAAATTGTATTTTGCTTCGATTTATTTGTAAAATATATTTTTAAATATTCGATCTGTTGACAAAATCTGATTATCTCAAAGTAGCATAGGTTTTTTTTCCCATTATAATGATGAATTGTTGAAACGCATTTGGCATTAAACTTCAAATAGCCTGGGTTTTGCCGGTGGCTTTCAATTCTTAACATTATGTTGGTTTATTTAGTGTATTTTATTTTATTTTATGTTATGTTATTTTATTTTTATTGAAGGATAACATGAATATGTTTGTTTTGTTTGAGTTTTTTTATTATAAGATCACCGTGGAATTCGTCTAAATTTCCTAATTTGCAATAACTTTGGGTTTTATGGCTTACTGAAGAATACATCGTTTGAATATCACTCCGCTCTTCCCTTCCTTTTGGTCTATAAATCAAGAATCGATGATTATTCCTACCTTCTTCAAAGTGATAACTCAATCGGCAAATCATGTAATGTTAAGGTTGCTTTTTTTTTTCTACATACTTTCTTGTGTCTCTCTCTCTTTTTTTAACGGTAATTGTCACTTGTTGTGTCACTTGTTGGTAGGTTGTGTTTTGATATATTTGTTTTTTTGAAAAAAAATAAATGTTCAATCTGTTGAAATTTTGTGTATTTTGGTTCGATTGTTGACTAAATAAAGTACTTGGGTTTTTTTCAAACAATTGTTGACAAATATTTTGTTGAATTTGCGTAAAATTTTGACAATTTACCAGCGTAAATACTATTTTTAACAATTTACTAGTGTAAACACTAATTTTTGAAGCGTTGAATCCAAATTGTTTGTATTTTTTTAATAAACAAGTTGTTGCACTACAACAAAATAACCAAATTCCAACGGAAATTCCAACAAATAAAATATCCGTTGGAATTTCCAATGAAAATCCCAATGATATAATATATTGTTGGAAAATTCCAACAGAATTCCAATAAAATATAATACTGTTGGAAGAATTTCTTGGAAATACTGTTGGAATCTGTAATTCCTACGAAAATTCAACCGTTGGAATTTTAAATTTTCAAATTAAAAAAAATATGCCAAAAAATAAACGAACGAAAGAAAAAAAAAATCATAATTCAAATTGAAAAAAAAATAAATTTGCCAAAAATATAAAAAAATAAAAATACCTCTTTAATATTTGACCACCTTAATACCGCCTATTCAACAAAGTTTTTTTATATCATTTGATCTGTTAATATTCACTACAAAAAAATCCGGCAATGCTAACGGCCAAATCCGTCAGTATAGGGAATCCTGACGGCCTCCTGACGGATAATGGCCGTCAGTATTTTTGTGGTCAGGATTCCAGTATCCTGACGGCTTTAACGTACCCGTCAGAAATACTGACGGCCTGCTGACGGGCATCAGCCGTCAGTATTTTCCCTTTTTTTTTTTAATTTTATAAATGCTGACGGGTCAAGCCCGTCAAGCATTTTTAAAATATTATAAAAAAAAAACTGGGCGGGCCTAGCCCAACCCACAGGAGGGCAGGAAGCCCAACCCTGGAGCGAACCCATGCCCAGCAGGAGAATTTAATTCCCCACATGTGGCATGGGTGGGATTCGAACCCCAGACCTCTTGCAAATAGAGGAGTGGTGTTACCGTCTCGCCCAAGTCGATTACATGTGAAAAATTATATACTTTTAATATATATTAGATATATAAATTAAGTTATAAGTATAATATAATAATTATATTATATTTATAAATGTAGATTATATTTATGAATAATAATATATAAATGCATAATATTATTATAAATATATTTATAAATAAATAAATAAATATATATATATATTTATATATATATATATAATTATATATAAATAATTATAAATATATATTATTTGAAATATATATTTATTATATATTGTATATTAATAATAATATATTATTTTTATAAATATATAATATTATTTATAAATATATAATTATTATATTATATTATATTTATAAATAATTAATATAATTATATATTTTATTTTATAAATAATAAATTAAATTATAAATATATAATATTATTTTATATGTATTATAATTATAATATTATAAATTATATTTTAAATAAATTGTTGACGGCTTGCCCGTCAGCTTTTTCTTTTAATTTTTATTTAATAATTCTGACGGGCAAGGGCCGTCAGCATATATTTTTTTTATTTTTTTTAATTAAAAATTATATCCTGACGGGCAAGGCCGTCAGGATAATTAAGCGGGATAGTTTCCCGCTCTTTCCCTGAGGGGATACTGACGGGTATATATGCTGACGGCCATGGCCGTCAGTAAACCCGCCAGCATTTTATTCCGCCAGTATTTCCGTCAGCATTGCTGACGGCTTTTTGCCCGTCAGCATATCCGCCAGAATTGCCGGATTTTTTTGTAGTGATTTAAGACTCAAAATCTATTTATTTTTTTATATCAAAATACCCAACATCTTTTCCTCGATCAATTTTTTATTCAATCACGAACCCTAATTATCTGCGTGTGTTACAATTTTTTCTTCGATTCAATCCTGCGTGTGCTACTATCCCCTCTGAATCAATCTAAACATTTAAGGTGCTGGACTCTGAGTTTCTCGTCTTTGCCGCTACTATCCGCGCCCCGACTCGATCTGATCTAGTCCAGCAATCCTTTGGTTGTTATCGACTGCAGTTCTCTTCAGGTCTGTAAACCTTTATATTTTTCTATCAATTTCTGGTCTAGCAGCTGATGTTTATTATGGATATGATTTTGGGACGAATTTTGATATTTAGCAGGTATTTGTTGATTTTCCCCAAATAATTTCCTGAATCCCCCAAATATTGCATTAATTGGATTTGACAATCGTTTTCAAGCATAGACGTATGATTATATGATGTTCTAGAAATGCATTTAGTATTTTGAAGATGAAGCACCTTTATATTCGGTTGAACTCTTTGAGTACCTCACGAGTAGTTGTAAATTTGTTAGAACTTATTTCTTTAATTTAGACTTTGTCTTAAAATCCAATTGCATAACTTGATTCCATTAGTAACATTCTCTCTTTTAATTAAAGTCTCATATGATTATGTTTTTTTCCCTATGGTATATATTCAGTTTCTGGTGTCGGAAAATAGATTTTGAGAATTTTATTGATTTTTTTTTTGTGAAAATTGAGAATGTGTTTGGATGAATGAATTTGAATCCCATTGTTTTCTCGAGTTTATTGGTTGTTCGTCATATTTTTTTATTTGAATAGCATCTTGATATTGGTGAATGTATTRTTTGCTCAAATTCAGAATTTGCATTAGAACTTGCAGTTTATCATATTTTGCATACCTTTATTTKCTTTTCTACTAATATGTTTGTTTTATCTCTGTGTGTTTGGATTGAGAATTTTGAGGTTTGTAAAGTAGGCCAAGCAGAGAGTGTTAGATTTTATTAGTGTAAACTGAGAAGGCAAATATGTTACCATTTGTCTCAGAATTTGTTAGAGGTGCTTTGTAGAATATTATACCATTTCCCCTTTTTCTCTGTTTTGTTAATCTATTGCCTTGGGAAATAAATGAGTTAGAACAAAATAGCACAACCTAAGTAAAGTGTATATATCAGAATTTCTTTTTAATTAATTTTTTCACAGCATAATTTATGTAAAAGGATAGAATTCTTGCTATTATAACACTAAGCATTTTTTTAAAAGAAAACATTTTAGGGCTTACAATCCTCGATTTACCAAATAATTAGTAGTGATTGAGTGTTTGAGCCGATTTACCCGTGTTGTCTTAAAGCATCCGCTCTTCATTGGCATCACTTTTAACACTAAATGAATCCATTTCAAGTACTTTAGTTACGAAAATCATCGCTTCACTATTCTTCTCACTTGTTCTTGGCTTATATTTCATCCTTAGTATTTTGGGTTGAAAACCGGACTATCAATATAGCTTTATACCAAACAGTTTTACCATTATCCGAGTTGTCCAATTTATGGAAAGACTGGAATTTGTTCAATTTATATTCAACCATAGGAGCTATTTATTAAGAAAATGCAAAATTAGATTCATTACCCGAATAGTTTTTAATTAATGTACTATAAGTATTTTTGCATATAATGTACTATATGTATTTYTGATATATATATAAATATTTTAATTTATGAGCCAGGGTGAAAGAACAAGATCTCAATTGTTGGTTTGACATCATTAACCCTTGCACTTCCGGAATGTGCTTCCAAAAATAGTGGAGCAAGTTATTAAAGTAGAGATAACACCATCCATTTTCTCCGGGTAAGTAACCATTTTCTCCGGGTAAGAACAAGATCTCAATTGTAGGTGTGGTTTTGTATGTTATTTTGATTGA
>BMAC01000076.1:1266536-1285686 GCA_014905375.1 Phtheirospermum japonicum
TTTATATTATTTTGGAGTTTTAGTGATCAATCACTTCTGTTCATTTGCAAGAAAAATCTTGATGGTTAGTGATAAAAATTATAATTGAACCTTTTGTAGGTGTGGTTTTGTATGTTATTTTGATTGAATTCAAGGGTCTCATACTTATTACTTAGTTTGTGCTTTAAATTCTCAAGTGCTATATGTTACCCTTGCCCAATTGAAACTACAATTGATTTAGATGTTTATCCATAAACTTGATACAKTAAAGGAGGACTTGGTAAAGCTTTGGCACGCGAGTTTATACTTTCAGGTGACAGGATCGTCGTTACTTCTCGYGAGTAAGCAATTAATATTATTGAAGCTTGTAATTTGCATGTTTTTCTTCCTCTCTTTTTCATGCATTTATTAATTTCTGCTTGGCTTTTCTGGAGACAGTCCTGAATCAGTGGACATGACCATCAAATAACTATCTGAGAAACTGAAGAAAGTCACAATCGCTACTGGTGGCTCATCCAGAACACATTTATGGCATGCAAAAATTGTGGGAGTTTCATGTGATGTCTCTAAACCTGACATCGTCGTCAGGAAGTTGGCAAACTTTGCTGTCAATGAACTTAGCTCTATTGATATCTGCGTAAGCAATTTTATCTTTTTTTCTTCTAGCAGTATTGCATTTCCGTAACAAGTTGACTGGAAATACTCCCCCACTCAGCTTCGCTTCACGAAGAAACCTATAAGGTTTATATTAATTACAAAAAAGACCCACTTATCCTCCAAAATTCTGAATTAACCCTTTAAGTTTGTATTTTCTTAATAAATACCTCCCCTGAATACAGAAGTTTGTAATTGTGAAGAATATTTGGCATTTTTTAATTAGAATGAATCTCGAGGAAATTTTTTGTAATTATTTTTTCCCATTTATTTCTACTTTCAGCTCCTTCAGGCAGTTTCGAAGTAGTTCAAGAGGTAGTGAGTAATTAAAAGGCCACAAGTTGATCAACGGGAAGAAACTTGAGGCTCGTGAAGTTCGCCCGAGCTTCCTTCCTGAAGCAGCTTAGCTGGAGAGCTCTGTATCGCCTACTTTGACGAGTGGTGGACTAAAATGGCTATACCCAAACACGAACTGGGAGACCACTTTCAAAGGGTTCAGTTATGTATGATCTGCATCACACTGATAAATGTATAATAAAGTTGTGTGATTAGTTTGAGTTGCTGTTTTTGTTTGAAAAATGATGAAATCCTTGAGTTGTAGTTGTTATTCGTATGGTAAATTGTGATGCTATTTAGATATTAAACTTTATGTTTCGAGACTGAAATATGATGAATACTTTTAGTTTTGTATCTTCTATCGTCTTAACTATTAGTTTACAAGTTTTTATTTTGGGAAAAAAAAACTGACCATCCTGTACTATACGCGTTTTTTGAGTTTGCATCCTAACATTTTTTTTGTAATTAAGTGCAACCTGCACTATGCGGGAATTTATAAGTGCATCCTCCGGCCAAAAAAAGGCCGGGAATCCACGCGTGTGACTCGCATGCTCCATCAGCGAGGGTATTTTTGTCAATTCGTTCGTGGCGACTTGGTTTCCCGTTCGAATACTGTGCATATCACGTGACCCTCCATCAAATTCCCAAATTCGACAAACTTAGGGTTTACAAAAAAGAGAAGAATGAAAAAAAAGCAGAAGATTCTCTTGTGATTGAAACTGCTGAGTTTGGCTCATGGGTTGGAAGATTCACGACAAAGACTCTGACATTCCACATGGAAGATTGTCCCCAGACTATGGTATGTGTATCTCCTGTTAATTTGTATTTTATTCAGGCATTTTTGTGAAATTATGCGTGTGTGGGGCTTCTGTTATATATGTGGGGTGAACAAGGTTTTTTTTTTCCACTAATGTCGTCGTACTGAGGGCAGATGTGGTGTGGGACTTTCAATAAATGTGCAAGTTGTATTTTTTTAATTATTATTTTTATTGCATGAATTAGGACTTTGCTAACTTATATTTTTACCCACCCCCAATCAGGTGATAATACACAGTTGTTTACCATTAGATTACATCACAGTGGTCAATTTGTGAACTTAGGTGATACATATTACATGGGTGATAATATGGGGATAAGTCACATAGACTATTGTGACCCTGATGAAATGTCATTGCTTTAACTATTTTGTATGGCTAAGGAAATTGTAATAACAGGGGTTAAGTTTATCCACTGTAACAAGGTTGGGATTAATGATTGTAAGTCTGTGTTTATGTTGAAAACTGATAGTGATGCTTTAGGATTAGTGAATTGGGCTGATAATGATAGAATGGTTGGGTTGTTTATTGAACATGACAAAGTCAAAGGGAAAGGGCCTGTGATTGAAACTGAACCTAAACAAAAGTTTCCCAACATTGATGAACCATTACCTTTTTTAGGAGAACAAACTGTGGATGAACAATTGTCTGATAATGATAGTGATTATGAGCAATCTTTTGACACAGACTCTCATTGTTCAGATGTACTTATTGAGAGTGATTGTGAGTTGTATGATAAGGATGACATTATGTTTGATGGGCATATAGATGAGGAAGTTGAATGGGGAGTCATGGATATGGATGTGTCACAAAGCCTGGCCTGTAACACTCAATTGTCAAGGGTGCAATCTGTTAAAAAAACTCACCCAATCTTCAATTCTAAACTAGATCTTTAAAATCCAAACTTTGAGTTAGGAATGTTGTTTCCTGATATTCCCATATTTAAACAAGCTGTTAGGAATCACTCAATTAAACAGGGTAGACTGGTGCAGTTCACAATTAATATGAGTTTTAAGGTTCAAGCTAAATGCAAATACAAATCATGTCCTTGGATCATTTATGCTTCTAAGGCTCAAAATGAAGACACTGTGGTTGTCAAGACTTATAATGGAAAGCACAAGTGCCCTAGGTCACAAAGAAACTACCATGCAACTTCTAAGTGGATAGCTGAACAATACAAGGACAAATTATTGACTGACCCTAGGTGGCCTGTTGACTCTATGATGGTTGTCATGCAGAAGGAGGTTGGGTTAATGTTCAATAGGTGTCAGATGTATAAGGCTAAAAAACTAGTTTCTAAAATTGGGGTAGGGTCTGATGCTGAACAATATGGGATGTTATGGTCTTATGCTGAAGAGATTAGAAGGAGTAACCCTGACACAACTGTTAAAATAAAAGGCAAATTGGTAGATGGAGAGCTTGTGTTTAAGAGGTTTTATTTGTGTTGGGGAGCTTTGAAAAAGGGTTTATTAGAAGGGTGCATGCCTGTTATTTGCTTGTATGGATGCCATCTTAAAACTTCTTGTGGATGGATACTTTTAACTGCAGTGGGAGTGGATGGGAATAATTGTATGTATCCATTTGACTACGTAATTGTAGAAAAGGAAACAAAGAAGTCATGGTCATGGTTTCTGGAATTGTTGATTGAGGACTTGAAAATTGTCAATAGCTATAGTTGGACAATCATGTCAGACAAGCAAAAGGGGCTTGTAGATGTAATTGAGACTCTTCTGCTTACCTGTGAGCAAAGGTTTTGTGTCCAACACCTTTATAGTAACTTCAAAGCTTCATTCAAGGGGCTAGCTTTGAAAATTCTGTTATGGAAGGCTGTTAGGGCTACAAAAGTTTCTGATTATAATGCTGCACTTAAGGAAGTACAACTTAGGGACAAAGAAGCATATGAATGGTTGTTGAAAAGGCCAGCATCACAGTGTTAGTCACAGTTCATTTTAATTCTAAATGTGACATGTTGTTGAATAACCTATGTGAAAGCTTCAACTCCTTGATCTTGAGAGCTAGGGACAGACCCATTGTGGTTATTCTTGAGACCATCAGACTGGTCCTGATGAAAAGATTATACATGAGAAGGGATCAGATGATCAAGTTTGATGATGACTTGTGTCCTAAGATTGTGAAGCTATTGGAGGAGTCAAAGAAAAAAGCCATGCAGTTTATTGCACATTGGAATGGCAGAGATGAGTTTGAGATAGAGGGGAGTTACAGTAGGTTTAAGGTGAACATAGTGTTGAAAACTTACACATGCAGGAAGTGGGAACTGACAGGTATACCTTGTGAGCATGCAATAAGTGGCATGTATTTCATAGGCTACAATCCTGAAGATTATGTTGACGACTGCTACAAGAAGGAAACCTTTTTGAAGGCATATTCAAACATGATGGGAACCCTGAATCCATGTGATCTGTGGCCAGAAGTAGATGCTTCACCTTTGCTTCCTCCACCAAATGCTAATATGCCTGGGAGGCCCAAGAAAAAAGCTACGAAAAGACAAACAGATGAGGTTGAAGTAAAAAAAAAGTAAGAAAGTTGAAGTGAAACTGTCAAAGAAGGGTAAGGTAATGACTTGTTCCATTTGTCACAAGGAGAACCACAACATGAGAGGGTGCCCACTAAGAAAGGAACAACAACCTTCCAGTCCAAGACATGAAATACCTCCACCAACTGTTGATAGTCCAAGAAAAAAGGTATTAAACTTTTTAAAATTTTCTTGTATTCAAGCTATCTATCTATTATATGATTGTAATATAATTGTTATAAAATGCAGGGAAGGAAGAGAAAAGCTGGAACTCAAGAAATTGTGCTAGATAATGCTACTCAGATATCACAGTCACAGTCACATGTTTTACTAATTGGTTATGTGTTCATTTCCTTTGATAATTTCATGTTTCCTTCTATATGTTATATGTTGATTGATAATTGGTGCTTTGATCTCAAGTTAACTGCAAATAGAGTGACAAGTACTCCCACTAGAGTGACAAGAAGTCAGTTACATGGAACTCAAGAAGTTGTGCTAAGTAATGCTACTCAGATATCACAGTCACAGTCACGGGTTTATTAATTTGCTATGTGTTTAATTAGATTTGATAATTTCATATTTCACACTATATGTTATATGTTGATTGATAATTGGTATTTTGATCTCAAGTTAACTGCAAATAGAGTGACAAGAAGTCAGTCCAAGGGTGATACCCCTGTTAAGGAGGCTGCTGGCAAATGTAAAATAAAGCAAGTGGCTGCTAAATCCAAAAAGACACTTGGATTGAAGAGAAAAATCCTGGTATTTTGTTCATAATTATTTCATTTTTGTTTGCACTTCATTTCACATTAATTGTTATCTTATTTTATTAGTTGTTACATATATGTAACCATTAGGTGACCAACCAAAAAGGAGATAAGAGTGGCTGTCAAATCTCTTCTAAACCACAGAAGTCCCCAACTGAAGTAGCAAAAAATAAGCCACCCACTGAAGCAGCAAAAATGAAGTCTGTTAAAAATAATGAAGTGAAGAGGCCCTTGTGGAAACTACCAAGAAAAAGAGCCCAGACTATGGGAGCTACATTTTCAGCCACTGAGGGCCAGGGATCCAAAGTGCAGACTATGAAGTCTCAAGAACCAGAGATATTAGGATCTTATTTTGTACCATTGTAGGATAATTTTTAGAAGCTTTGGGTATTTTGTATTGTAATGAGCCTCAAGATGTTGGGTAATCTACTTGTGGGGTGTGGCATTTTGAATGACTTTTGTTATTTCGTCTTGTAAGAATTTCATCTTTGACTATGATGGAACATAAGGGGTATGTGGTGTACTTTTTGTTAGATCACTTTGGCTGGGAATTGACTAACCTATATGGTTAGTGGTGTACTTTGGATGTGCCTTAATTAACCACTTATGTTCAAATGCACACATTTGTTAGTTTTTTGTGTTTTAATGTGCCTTAATTAGCCATTTGTTAGTTCTTTGTGTTCAAATGTACTTTTTATGGTTATATGGTTAGCTCTTTGTTAGTTCATTTATGTTTTGTGTTTAGATTTGGATTGGTTATACGAGTCATGTAATTGACCACTTCTGTTCAAATGCACACACATAAATACATTTTGACACATAAAACATCACAATTGTTACAATCCAAGTTCACAATATTGTCAAATACATTCTGTTCAAATGCACAAACATTAACACAGGCAAATACATTATGTCCAAATGCACAAACAAAAACCCAAACTAAGGAATAAAATATTACAATTGTGATAAACCCAAGCTAAGAAATAATAAAACATCACAATTATAAACCCAAGCTAATTATAAACACAATTATAAAACATCACAATAATAATATTGGTCAATTACATTCTGTTTAAATGCACATATATAAACCAAGCTAAGAAATAATAAAACATCACAATTATTACAATCAACCCAGGCTAAGAAATAAAACATCACAATTATCACAACCAAAATCACAAAGTTGTTCTTAATCATTTTGACAACTCTGAATCTAATCATGCACCCTACAAATCCCAAATCTTAAGATGTACTACATAAGACAGTAGATTATATAACAAGAAATTAGAAGGGCCATGCATAGCCAACGCTCCCGAATCCTCTTCATCTTCACATATTTTTCAAGTTTTCCATTTTCTTCTACAAGTTTTCCATTTTCTGCTTCATGTTTTTCAATTTCTGCTACAAGTGTTCTCACACTTCCTTCAAGGGTTTTTAGGGCTATTTCAAGTCTTTTAACATTAGCCTCGAGCATTCCAACTTCGGCTTCATACTTGTTTGCTCGTTTCAGCAGTTCAGGAATAATTTGACAAGCTCTTGGGCATAGTTCATCCTCAATCCATCAAAAATAATCGCAACCTCCAGGCTCCTAAATATAATTTCCCAAAAATTAAAAATTCAAATCAATGTAATTATAAAACCCAATCAATGTTCCAATAAAATTAGGATTTCATTACTAATAAAATTATATAACTCATTCAATGTAATTATAAAATTAGAGTTGCATAAGCCCTGAAAGAAAATTAGGGTAGAATCGAAATTAACACTTTCGAGTAAAACTGAAATTAACTACGTCTTGTAGATCATATGTTAATCATACAAATCATACAAATCCCCAAACACCCAATTCATTAACAGCTCTAATACAAAGAATTGATATGAAATTAAAAAATTAGGGTTTTAAAATCAAACAACTTACACGATATCTTGGACAGCAAATATATTTCCTCCCTGGATTAAGGTTGGTCCATGATGTTCTTGTCACGACCTCGTCTTTACAACCGCAAGTGTTTCTTTCCAACGTGAACTCTGCCATTTGTCTGCAAGCTGCCGTTTCGTTTTGTTTTTTTTCTTGCTGAGATTAGGGATTTGGGCTTGATTTGGGAATTTGATGGAGGGAGACGTGAGATGAACACGCTTTAATGGATGACTTGACAGAAATACCCTCGCTGATGGAGCATGCGAGTCACATGCGTGGATTTTCGGCCTTTTTTTGACCTCCGATAGGCCGGAGGATGCACTTATAAATTCCCGCATAGTTCAGGTTTCACTTAATTACAAAAAAAACGTTAGGATGCAAACTCAAAAAATGCGTATAGTACAGGATGGTCAAATATTTTTTTCCAAAAATCATTATGTATGTAGTAACTAAAAAGAGCAAGTCGAAAAGGAGTAACATTCTACACGTGGCGCCAGCTCCCAGTGAAGCTGCGAGCATAGCCAGGCCTTAGACGAGTAGCCTCAAAGATTAAGGTAGGCAGGCATATGTAAGTATGGACTGAGAAAGTATGAATTAAAATGATCGCAAAAACTATCTCACCTAATCACATTAATCACAGTTGTATATATGACATCTATGACCAGACAAACTTCTCTGGGAAGTATAATTGGTGTTTTTACTAGCACACTACACAAAAATAGTTTCCTTGAAAATTATAACATTAACCTCTACCAGAGTAGCGTGAATGAACAAACTCATCCACGTGATGGGTGGACAAACATTTGAGAGATGAATGCCTTGGAAAATGGCATCACATGCCACTTCGAGTATACAAACCATTCTATCAAAGTTTCTAAACTCAGAGAGAAGCAAAAGTTGAGGAACAAAAGGTAGAAACGTAATAATCAAATAAAAAGTTGAGGGAACAAAAGGTAGAAATGTAAGATGATCTGAAGAATAAATTTTTAAAACTAGGGTTTGAAAGAAAATAACAATAGAGACAAGAAAAGAGACCTGAAAAAGAACCTACGTAAATTAGAGCTCACTTTGAAAAGAAAAGAAGAGGATCTAAAGGAAGTAAAATCATAAAATCATAAAATATACACTGAGATTCAAGAATTGAAAGGAAGTTCTCCTGTATGTAGTAGCTATAAAGAGCAGGCTGCAAAGGAGGAATATTCTACACGAGGCATTAGCTCCCAGTGAAGCAGCGAGCATGACCAGGAAATGAGATTCTGGTTAGATGGCAATCTTTCTAATATCATTACCTCTACCAAAAAACATGATTCGGGTATGTATCTCAACTGTAAATGGCTTTTTATACCTTCATGGTATCTATCGCAAACCTAATTTTATACTGTTTAGTTTTGCATGAGGGTAAAATGCATCCCAAATTTGTGATTAATCCTACTATATATGTAGTTGATGGTTGTAATTTGTATTTTATTTGGAGGGTTTGGTTTTGAGATGTTTAGTTTTAACTGGTAAAAGACAAAGCCCGTATTTTAAAAGGACTATCAAAATATTCCGAATAACCGAATGTGAAATAACACTCGTCAATAATTCAGCCCATCTAATATTTTATCATTAAAACTATCAAAATCTTTCTATGCGCAAATGATTGCTTATTTATATAAGCCCTGGAGGGAAAAAATTTGGTGCGTCAATTAGGGTTGTCCTTGAACGTTACTTGTTTGTGTAAGATAGTAACTTTCTTTGACACATTCCAAAGATTCAATGATACTTCTCATAAGATGACTATAATTGTTTTGTTAGAATTTTATCTTATAAAACATATTAGAAAAACTCTTTAATTATCTTCCATTGTCGAAATGAATGTATGCAATGTCTTTTTATATGTTGATTCTGTCATTCAAGTTAATCAGAACAAAGGTTAGCATTTAAAGAAAAGTTTGCGATCATTTGATTATCGCAAAGTGTTTCGCATAATATTAAACAAAACCATGTGTTTCTAGCAAGATTTCTAGTTGATTTGTAGTAGGCGTATGATGGCCTCAAAGATTAAGGTAAGCATGTGTAAGTATGAACTAAAATGGGAGGCAATTAAGAGGAATAAAAGATTATCTCAAGAACCTGATGCAGAAATTCCTTCAAAGCGTCAAAAAGTCGCACAGAATGACAATTCTATGTAGGTTCACAGAAATAAGGACTCGAGGATTGAACGCATGTGCAGACGATTAAGTCAATTGAATCTGCCACAACCCAAGGAAGTGAACTCGACGCATCTTGTGACAACCAGGAACCTGAACTGTAGAGATTGGCTAGATCTGACTCCTGGGAAGAGACCTGCTTACATCTTGTCTCAGTTTGCAAGCATTGAGGAGTTATCAGAACTTGGAAAAGCCACATTTGATTCGTTGCATGGTGCAGTGACAGTAAGATCTATCTGTATGTTGCTGAAATTGGCATTCAATCTGATGAATGCAGAAGGTGAGAAAGTGATTGGGGAGGTGCATCCTGATCTGACAGACATCTTAACTGAAGTGGATTTTACTGAGATCTCTGATGAGCTGTTGGTAACAGTAACTCCTGTGAACGCACTTGAAGTAGAGCTAGGAACAAATCACAGGAGGAGGGCTATAGCATATTGCTACTTGGCAGCAAGTATGTTGAGAATGTACTCAAAGTCCTATGAAACCTATGAGAAATCTTCAACCATTTTGACAAAAAAATTCCGAAACTTTTACCAATTTCCAATGCCTTTCACATACTTCATGCCTCCAGCGAGTACCCTTCAATGCATCAAAGCACAATTCGAGGTGAACGAGACCTTGAGGAACACCTTTTATAATTTCTTGTATGCATCTGAAGAGAGGAAATTAAGCAGGCAGTTGAAAGAATTTCTCTATGGTTTACACACTGCATATACCGGATTGCACTCATACACTTTGTTCATCAAATGTATGGAGGTATATCAAGTTAACAATCTGGTGTTATTGCGGCAATTGAATAGGCCTGTCTTTGCTCAAGTCGTAGACAATCTGATTTATCTATTCGAGCATTTTCATGGAACCGAGAATGTACCTGGAATGGAGTGCCAGATGTGGAAGTATGCAAGAATTTTTGATCAGAGTTTTTTCAGCGCACTGCAGTCTAGGAATTGTGTCCTCTTTTTGTACACACTTGCTGAGTTCTATCACTGTGTGGTGCCAGTGACACCCCTGAGGGATGCTAGGAATATTGCTAGATTAATGGATGTTACCGAGAAGATAAAGATCCAGAGTAAGGGCTATGCGAATATTACTCACAAGGGATTGAGCACAGGGCATCTAGGAGAGGGCTTTGAGGACGCAGAAAACATTGTGTTTGATGCCATGAATACTGGGACTGAGCTAAGCGATGACGGAGAAGAATGATTGATCCTTGTGGGGAGTGTTTTGATGTTGTCTTTTTATTGTTCTTTCTTCTTATTATCTATATTTTGTGTCAAGGTGAAAGCTTATGTTGGTTAAAGTATGGAGAACTGTTCTTTTGAAATCTCTGATGAACTCTCCAATGGGTCATCATTTATCTACCTTACGTAAAAAAAAAAAAAAAGTATGAACTAAAATGGCCATGGCATCAAGGCTAAAGAAATTCCTCCCATCTGGTCGCACATTTTAAACATTCACAAAGAATCTCCCCTTTGGTTCCGCCATTTCGACATTCAGAAAGAAGAAACCACCATTGCCATTCAATCCCCTGTCGAGCACAGTTACGACCTGCTGGATTCCCAGTGTTTTCACAGATCGTTTGGAGAACGATCCATATTATACCCCTCCTGATAACCCGTATCCGATGACCTTCGCTCTCCATTTCGTTGACAGGGCTAGACCTAACCCCAAGGATCAGTATTATTATCCACCACCATCTAGGCCTTTCATTAAGAGACATCCCGCTGACAATGCTGCACATGCTTTGGAAGGGTTCTCTTTAGCAAGAAGTCAGGGATTCTCAAGCAGGACTTAATACGAGAGTGGCCCGACTTGTATGGAAAATATGATGATGTTGAATCCTTACGAGATCAGTACAACAGGCATGGCCGTTACTTAGGTTTGTCAATTTCGGAGTTCTTCAAGTATGCGATGTATGTTAACAAACATCTGAAGCTGGCATTTGCCAAATTGCCCGTTAGGATTGAGATGACTCCCCATCAACTTTACTCACCTCAAGTACTATCGCCTTACTGTAAAATTATTTAGGCCAGTGAATTGCGACTACCTGGTTTTGTACGAGATCAAAGCTTTTGTGCATGTACTTGTTAATTCTGAAATTAGTAGGATTGCGGATGGATTTGATTACTGACTTCCTTCAGGAATTTTCATTCCTGGTCCATCCCATGTTTTGCTGTCCGGTTCAGGGGCTTTGGGAATTATAGTTCCTTCTCTTCAGAACTGTGAGATTCATGGCTTCACTTTTGTGTTGGAAAGCGGTAAGATAACTTTAGCTGGTTACGAACTAGGACTGAATATTGTTGTGCCCGTATTCCCTTCCGTTGATGACCACGATGATGACTGCTCGTTTTCTCCTAATGATTGAGCATACTTAGAATTTGAGATGTATGCTCTTTTTTGTCTTTGGTAGGGATTTGAACTTGGATAGTCTTTTGGTGTTGGGATTTGAACAGTGGATAGTAACAAGTATCAAGTTTGTATTTATCTAAAAAAATTGAGAAGTTTGTATTAAAAAAAAGTATAAATTAAAATGTCCTCTATAAACCCAAAATCCCACAACTAGTCGTGCAGAGGGCGAACAACGTGGAGACGACGGGGGACGGAGGTGAGAGTGCTACTGACGTTGAGCTTTGGGTTTGAGGCAACGGCTCTAGGCGGCTGTTTGCCAGCCCATAGCAGACAGCTCAATCAAGTGTCCAGTAAGCAGGAAAGTAATAACGTTTCTCTCCACTACCAAAAAGTCAAAATATTTGAGAGACTCCGTCGAGCTTAAGCTCATAGGAGAGGGTTCCTATGGTGTTTTAGCCAAGTGCATCAATATGCTTGATAGGAAGTAATATGCAATGAAGAAGGTGCAGCAGAAAATGGTTATAATCGAGTGCTCTGGGAGGTTCGTGCACTATCTGCAATGGAGCACCCGAACATAGTTCAGTACTTTCAGGCGTGGTTTGAGTCCAAGCTGTCGGGATGTTCCACCTCCCTATACGTGTATTATGTAGAATCACCGTGCCTTTATATACTCATGGAGCTTTGTCATAGTTTGAGGAGTTTCTTACAAATCCTTTTGAGAGGGGCAAGAGATTGGAGATTTTTAAGTAGACAGTGAAGGGAGTAGAACATATTCACCGCAAAGGTTTTATCCACATGGGTTTAGCCCCTTGGAATATCTTTCTAGACCAGAATGGAAATGCAAAAGTTGGAGACTTTGGACTTGCTCTTCCTTTGCACAAAAATACGATGGCCCATGCTCATGAGCTTGGGTATTTGTTAAATAAAGCTCCAAAATATGGATAACAGGAAACCGTGGATGCCAAGGCTGATATCTTCTCACTTGGCATCATTTTAGCTGAGTTAATCTTGCGTTCAGATTGTGTTGGGGGTCAGGTGCTGAATTGAAGGAGACATTAACCAGCATAAAGTTGAATGCCATTTTCAACAAGGATATAACAATATTTGAAGCTCCGCTGATTGAGATTCTCCGATCGGATGCTTATGGGCCACTAATTGACCAATTAGTATCATATGATCCTGTCGAGCGCCTACCACCTTAGAGTTGTTGTTGGATCCAGAAAATTTTGTCGAAGATCATTGACTTACGGATTGCCTGTCAACTCTTGGAGAGAAATGCTTCACCCAGCTGGCTGCTTTTCTTGATTGTATGGACTGCATTAGGAGCTTTGTTTGAAGTGCTGATTGATTTTGATGCTCGTAGCTATGTTATATGATATACTTTGTGAAGATATCCAAAGGCTTAAACTTTTTATTTTCTTTGTTTATTTAAAATAATCACGAATTATTTTTCATATGCTGAAAAAGAAGTATGAACTAAAATGTGATTCGTCGCAGCTACTACGCGGATGGGTCGCCTAAGGAAATGGCTCAGGCTCATTTAGGGGAAGGATGTTATGATAATACAGTGAGTTTTTAGCAAATTAGGGCTCTCTTAGGCGATCCTATCAAGTGTTTTCGAAGTATGGACATCACTCTATGCCAACTAATTGAGTACCAATACGTTACTCTGAAATACAGGAAGTTAATTAGGTCAATTATGAATACCGTGTTCCACCTTCATTAAAAGAACGACTCTTTTAATGAGTTTTCTTTCGAAAAGAATGTATATCTTCTTGGCAAAGATTCTAAAATTAGTGATGACTGTCTAAGTGATGCATTTTCTAGTCCTGAATCCAAATTCAATGAATTTTTAATGATTGAGAATGCCATTAGACACGAGTTGTTTGTCGGGTTTGAAAATGTCATCTCAATTGACATGCTCGACCTACTTCTAAAATTAAGGACCCCTAGAGTAAAGAGGGATTTACTGCACAATAACACTTTGATAACTCAGCATTTGGCTATAAAGTCCCCTGCTAAGAGGATTGCATTTTACAAAAATCTGTGGGACAAGAGGCATACTTTGGAGCAACGTGTGTTTAATGCAATCTAAGTACCTACGGTTCATGCGATTAACTATGACCCCGAGTGGTATGTATCGAAACTCTCTTTGGTGTACTGCTTCCGGGCAAAATTAGAATTTCATTACTAATAAAATTATTAAACTCATTCAATGTAATTATAAAATTAGAGTTACATAAGCCCTGAAAGAAAATTAGGGTAAAATTGAAATTAAAACTTTCGGGTAAAACTGAAATTAACTACGTCTTGTAAATAATATGTTAATCATACAAATCATACAAATTCCCAAACACCCAATTCATTAATAGCTCTAATACAAAGAATTGGTATGAAATTAAAAAATTAGGGTTTCAAAATCAAACAACTTACACGATATCTTGGACAGCAAATATATTTCCTCCCTGGATTAAGGTTGGTCCATGATGTTCTTGTCACGACCTCGTCTTTACAACCGCAAGTGTTTCTTTCCAACGTGAACTCTGTCGTTTGTCTCGAAGCTGCCATTTCGTTTTGTTTTTTTTTCTTGCTGAGATTAGGGATTTGGGCTTGATTTGGGAATTTGATGGAGGGAGACGTGAGATTCACACGTTTTAATGGCCGAATTGGCAGAAATACCCTCGCTGATGGAGCATGCGAGTCACACGCGTGGATTTCCGGCCTTTTTTTGAACTCCGATAGGCCGGGGGATGCACTTATAAATTCCCGCATAGTTCAGGTTGCACTTAATTACAAAAATAACGTTAGGATGCAAACTCAAAAAACGCGTATAGTACAGGATGATCAAAAAAAAATTCCCATTTTCTTATTTACTAGAGGAATACAACGGAAATTTCAACGACTTTTAGTTTTGTATCTTCTATCGCCTTTTCTTTTTTACCAAAATTCCAATGAAAATAGTCGTTGGAATTCGTTCCAACGGAAAAATCCCCATTGGAATAGCTATTGGAAACTATTCCAACGGAATGTAAACCATTGGAATAGTTGTTGGAATTGACGTTGGATTTTATTCCAATGATTTGATCATTCCAACGGACATTAACCGTTGGAGTTTCCGTAGGAAAGTGTTTTTCGTTGGAATTCCGTGGGAATTTTGAGATTCCAACGGCCATTTTTCCAATGACATGCTTACCGTTGGAAATTCTGTTGGAATTGACCATTCCAACGGGAATTTTTTTGTATTCCAACGGATTTTTTTCCGTTGTAATCTGGTAGTTTTCTTGTAGTATTGTGATGTATTTAGTAAAATACAACAAATTTATAGTGTATTAAGTAATTCGGATTAGTAAATCATGGGGTGGATCTAGTTACTCACCTTATAATTAATCACAAACATCATGCCAGTACTATTTCACTGTGTTTAGTAGAAATTTTTTAAGGAAAAAAAAAAAGGCACTTGAGAGAGTCAAAATCTTATTCCACAAAACGACATCAATGAATACATTTTCGTTTCAACGAAGAAAAGGGTTCCTAAAATAATACAAACAAAGTTGCCAACGAAAATTACAACAAAATTGATATTCAAATACAAAATTAAGGGGGATCTAAAAGGAAACCATCTGCAAAACT
The DNA here is from genome assembly GCA_014905375.1 of Phtheirospermum japonicum. Classification (NCBI taxonomy): domain Eukaryota; kingdom Viridiplantae; phylum Streptophyta; class Magnoliopsida; order Lamiales; family Orobanchaceae; genus Phtheirospermum; species Phtheirospermum japonicum. Next base: position 1,281,713 of record BMAC01000076.1, read on the forward strand.
TTTATATGTATCCTCGTGATATATATATATATATATATATATATATATATATATATAGTCATTTGATCATGCCATCTCATAATCCCTTCCTTCATCCTTGAAGAACTTTTTCCAAACCGGATGTTGTTTCCAAACCCTCTCCTCAACCAGGTCGATCGGCACGCCTTTCGTCTCGGGCAAGAGAAACAAGACAAAAATCCCCATGATGACGATCCATGCAGAGAAGAAGAAGAATATATAGGCCTTCATGTGGCACATCATGGAGAGGAAAGCCTGAGCGATGATGAATGTGAAAATCATATTCGTGCTCACAGCGATCGCGAAACCAGCCGCTCTCGTCTCGATGGGATAGATTTCACTTGGAATGAGCCACCCCATCGGACCCCACGACCACGCGAACGACATCACGTACGTGCAGACCAGAACCACCACCACGGCCGCCAAGCCCTTATCCAATGTCCCGGTTGCCTTGAGATGAGTTAACAAGATTGCTCCGATTGCAACCTGCATCAGAGAAAAAATGTTCAATGAAATTGATCTATATAGGGTTTGACTTTTATAGTGTTTAAAAAATATGTGTTTCAGTGTTCGGTTTGATCAGTAATTGAGTCAAGCTTGAATGAGAAATTAACCAGTCGAGTAGAATACGAATCGAGCTCGAGCATTTTGATATTTTTAAACATATTTTATTATTATTCACTAATGATCTCGGACTTAAATATTATCGAACAAAAAATAAACGCTTGTATTTTGTAACAAAAGATAGTTTTTATACTTTGCAGTTTAAACTTTTTAATTTTCAATTAACAACCTAAAGTATTGGAAATTTTTACTAGGTTGTCACTTGAGAAAGAATTAGTTTTGGTTGCTATTACACCTAAATCCTGATCAAGTATCTAGATATTTTGGGGAGAGAAAATATAGTTAATTCTAGTAGATGAATTGGAGTGATTAGATTAAATAAATAATTAGGCATTCGTATGGTTGTGTCCTCTAAGTATAAATAAAAAACCCTATTTTATTTCATTCAAAGAAAGTATTACAATGGTATATGATTTCCAAATTTCACTTTTTAAATTCTAAAGAGTTTCAGCACTAAAGTGTTTTTCTAATTATAGGGTTTTTAACTTATTTAAAATTTTAAGACTTGTGTAAATCTGATGCACAAAATAATGAATTAATTAATACGTATAATAATATAAAAGTTATTTAAAATATAAAGTGTTTTTTTTATTATAGGGTTTTTAACCTATTTAAATTTTTAAGACTCGTGTAAATCTCAAAGCACAAAAATACTTGGGTAAATTTGAAACACAAAATAAATGAATTAATACGTATAATAATATAAATATTATTTAAAATATTTGTTGACATTGGGCTTTAAAAAAAAAGTTGCAATTATTAAAAAGTTTTTAAAAGTCTGAATACAACTGCACTTTTTAAATTTCCTGAACGGTTAATTATTTTGTCTTTTCTTAAATAAAAAATAAAAATAAATCAATAATAATCCAAAAAAAAATATAGCTGGTACATGTACCTGTGAGATGAACATCTGAACACAAGCTTGTAGTAGCAACTTCCTCCTCCCCACCTTATCAACGGCGTAAATGGACACGAAAGTCGCGCTCACGTTAACCATCCCGGTAATCACCGCGGACAGCAACGCCCCGTCGGACTTGAACCCCAACGTCTGGAACAAGACAGGCGCATAAAACATGATCGCATTGATCCCCGTCAGCTGCTGGAACACCTGCATCAAGTTCGCCACAACAAGCGGGGGAATGCCCGACCTCTTAAACAGCTTCTTGTACGGCTGCGTAACTCGGGCGCCCTGTTCGCATGCCAACACTATCTGCTCGAACTCGCGATCCACATCGTCGACCCCTCTGATTCTCACGAGGGCCTCTTTCCCATCCTCCACTCGACCCCGCTGGACGAGGCTGGCAGGGGTTTCGGTGATGACCAGCGATCCGATGAAGAGGACCGACCCGGGGACCACAGCGAGGCCTAGTGAATATCGCCATCCGTTGGGGTGGATTGTTGAGGTGCCGTAATTTATGAGCTGGGCGAATAGGATACCGATTGTGACGAAGAGCTGGAAGAGTATGTTGACGGCCCCTCTGTGTTGTATGGGCGCGATTTCCGTTAAGAACAGGGGTACAGCCTGCGAATATATATATGTATTTTTTTCAAGAATGTTTAATTTGATGGCCTGTAATAATTTTGATCTCCGGTGTACACATTTTTTAGGTAGGCTAATAAAACACTTACTTCATTTCCGAAGCCAACTCCAAAGCCAAAAAGAATCCTACCAAGAATGAGCATCCACTTGGCCTCAGCAGCGCCGCACAAGATGGCGCCAGCAATGAAAAAGCTCGACGACATGAGAATGGTCGGCCGGCGTCCCAAAATTGTACAGGCCTTGGATGCAAATAAGCTAGCAACAAGTGCTGCTATGTACAAAGACGACGTGAAGAGTTGGAGCATTTGATCGTCGTATTTACAGTAGTTATCTTCTGCTGCGTGCATCTTTCGCTCGTAGATTTTCGGGAAGAATTTGATCAAGAAATCATCCATCCCGGTTACTCCACCTAATGTATACAACAACATTTAATATTTACCAAAATAGAAACATGTGAAAATTGTTCTGGACTGAGTTTATAGGCTCTTCAAATTATGTTACAACTTATAGAAATCGTTGAAGATATTAAGAGCTTATAAGTTGTTTCTAAACAAGTTGCGGCTCACAACTTATTTTCAAACAAACACAATTTTTTTTAAAAAAAAATAAACTTGCTAATATCTAACTATTATTCAGTTACTATTGCTTTTTCTAATAAGATCAAATACTTCATAAGCACCTGCATCAACCAAAAACCCTTTTATCCCCTCAAGCTATCAAGATCTTCTATTTCATTATCTTCCATCTGATATTTCAATGCACTACATTAATGTCACTTATGCAACATATGACATCATCATCTTGTACACATGACATTCATGCATGTGTCCTCTCAAACACCCTTTTATCCCCTCGATCGACAAATGTCCTCTCAAACGTTAATTCAAAATTGTAGTAATGCATGTGTCTTAAAAACAAAAATCTTAACTTCTAGTGAAAAAAAATACCTGAAATTCCGATGTCGTAACCAAACATTAGGCCGCCAAAGGCAGCAAGGATCCAACAAGCAAATACATAGGGCGTCACCTTAGAGTTGTAATCTTCAATTTGACTGCTCCCCATTTTCTTTTCTTTTCTTTTTTTATGCTTCTCCGAGAATTTCAATGTATAATTAATGTACGTTAGAAATTTCCAAGACTAAGAATATACTTGCAAGAAGATACAGACACTAGTATCCTTTTCTTTTTTTTTTTTTTTTTTTTTTTTTTTGAGTGTGGATCGTGGGATGAAAAATGTGGATCATATTTTTATGTTTTAAAATTTATTTTGATGCAATAGTTATGACTTATGAGGGTGGAAATAATTGTTTTTCTTCTTTTTTTCTGGATAAGAAGTGAAACTCAAACAAAATATATATGTATAAAAGTATTAAGTATACTCGAGCTTGATTTGTGTTTTAATTGAAGTATTTTCTAATTCGTTTTGATTAAAAAATATGAAATCAAATCATATTTGTCTCTCTACTCGCGATTTCGATTACGATCTTAAATGATACAAGTCCATCTTTTTATTCTCATGAAATATGTAATAAAATTGTGAAAAATGGTGGTTTAACTATTTTATCATAAGTGCTTTAAAAATGAGGACATTTGTTATGATTTTGGTCCAATTTGGACTCAGCTAAGTCAACATGCCATTAGTCACCCCGTCAGTTGTGGCAATACAAGGTCCATCTCTTTATCCGCTCTTAATTGTTAAAATTTCTATTTATAGCGTAATTACAAACATCAACGGTGTAGTTTTCACTTCCTTAAGATCACATCATCATCCATCAATTTATCCCTACTTTGAT
>BMAC01000076.1:1285711-1319760 GCA_014905375.1 Phtheirospermum japonicum
CATCTTCTTCGTATGTGGCGTGCCAGGTCATTGTTGAGTCCGCGACAAAAAGTCGACATAAATGTCCCGCTGCTGCTGCCTGCTCCTCCTCCTCCTGCGTCAATTAGCCCACCTGGAGTTACAGTTCCTCCGTCTACGGTCCCTGCACCTTCGCGCAACGATGCTCGCCGAATTATATGCCGCTTGATGGTTGAATTTGCAAGCTATTCATGCTAGCTGGTGTTTTGTTTGTGTTTGGATATAACTAGCTAGGTTTCTTGTGGATTTTTTTTTTTTTTTTGAGTGTGGATCGTGGATGAAAAATGTGGATCATATTTTTATGTTTTAAAATTTATTTTGATGCAATAGTTATGACTTATGAGGGTGGAAATAATTGTTTTTCTTCTTTTTTTCTGGATAAGAAGTGAAACTCAAACAAAATATATATGTATAAAAGTATTAAGTATACTCGAGCTTGATTTGTGTTTTAATTGAAGTATTTTCTAATTCGTTTTGATTAAAAAATATGAAATCAAATCATATTTGTCTCTCTACTCGCGATTTCGATTACGATCTTAAATGATACAAGTCCATCTTTTTATTCTCATGAAATATGTAATAAAATTGTGAAAAATGGTGGTTTAACTATTTTATCATAAGTGCTTTAAAAATGAGGACATTTGTTATGATTTTGGTCCAATTTGGACTCAGCTAAGTCAACATGCCATTAGTCACCCCGTCAGTTGTGGCAATACAAGGTCCATCTCTTTATCCGCTCTTAATTGTTAAAATTTCTATTTATAGCGTAATTACAAACATCAACGGTGTAGTTTTCACTTCCTTAAGATCACATCATCATCCATCAATTTATCCCTACTTTGATCCGACTTTGGAGTGTAAATTATCAGGTGTGGACTATATAAAAAGATTAAAAGTGTGGCCAACACAGAAAATATTTGTTTGGTTTTTAGTTCTTCAGCTTAAATGAAAATTACACTGTAGTAAGGAAAGGATAATATTTCAATCTGCACATATGTTGTAAATAGAAAAAAAAAAGAAATCCACAAGAAACCTAGCTAGTTATATCCAAAACAAAACAAAACACCAGCTAGCATGAATAGCTGCAAAATCAACCATCCAAGCGGCATATAATTCGGGCGAGCATCGTTGCGCGAAGGTGCAGGGACCGTAGACGGAGGAACTGTAACTCCAGGTGGGCTAATTGACGCAGGAGGAGGAGGAGCAGCAGCAGCACGGACATTTATGTCGACTTTTTGTCCGGACTCACAATGACCTGGCACGCCACATACGAAGAAATGGTGGCCCCAAGTAGGGATCGTGATGCTGTCGTTGCCGGTCGTGTAAGTCGCCATCGGGGACGACACGTTGCACGACCGGTACTCGGCGTGCGTAGTAACTTGCATCACGTTGTGAAATTGTGGGTTGTACTCGAAAACTGAGGAAGGTCACGTTATAATAATAATCATTGTTTGTTGTATGATTCTGAATACTAGAAATAAATCAAATTCTTGGAAAATAAAATAATTAACCATTATTATAATTTTGACTGAATCTCAAAGTTTTGTTATGAAGTGAGTGACACTATATGATAATTTTGACACCTTTTAAAACCCGAAATCCAAATAAAGCCAATGTTGAAGTAATGGTCATCATCATCGTTAAGGCGTGTACGTTTGGCAAGTCAATTTGGATATATATGGCTAATGGGACTAAAATGGAAACAAGAAATTGAAATTTTGAAATGGTTGGCCTCATCATTCTTGACTGCCCAAGTCCACTGACACACTCCACTTGACTGTTGGAGTCCAACTATACTAAGGCAGTGTTTGGAAAAAAGAAAAAAAAATCTAATTCCTTACAAAAATGAAAATTAAAAAATCAGTTTCCCTAAGATCTATTTATTTTCCCCCCCGGCGTGCTCCTCATGAATATCGAGTATAATTCTAATAGCCACTTGAAAGGTGCCAAAATTGCATTTTTGGATGAATCGACTAAAAATTTTGAATATCCAATCGTAAATCGTAAGATTTTATATAAAAATAATTAAAAATATCAAAAAAATGGGGGAGAAAAAAATTACAAATTAATAATGATAAGTTAAAACTCTAACATAAAACCATTTACATGATATGTTAAATAAAATTTATGATCCAATTCAAAGTATCGACTACATAAACAATAATTATATAAAATACTCAAAATATTAGAATCAATCATCAAAATGAGTTTTCTTATCACTAACACCAATTACATTGATTTTATTATTACGGGGTTATCTACCCCAAAATCCTGGTTCCTTGAATATCTTCCTTGCAGGTATATGTTAATTTTAGTTGATTTGAATCATCTAATCCCTAAGAAATTGTCTTTTATTTGTTGGTTCTTATTTTGTTGTTGGACTTAAAAGATAGTAACAAACAAGCTCATTAGCAAATAATAATAAAATAAAATAAAAAGTCCAAAAAGGGGCCCAATGCCAAAATAGTAATTTTGAAAAGGGGAAAAAAAAAAAGATTTGTTAATCATGAATAGTAAAATTTTACGAGTTACTTGCAATTTTAACAACTATCTATCGACTATGGCCACTCCACTCGTGCATTCCAAGTGCACTAAAATGCACGCGGGCATGTGATAAAACATGGTCATGCTTTGGGGATTGATACTAAAGTGATGGTCCATATATATAATTCTAGGAAGGAATATATTCTCTTGAGTTGAAGCAGGCCAAGAACCACACATTGGTTTTCCTATTTAAAAAGTACGAGTGGTATTTAGCCCCCGGTAACTTTAGGATTTAGGAGGTCACATTTAAATAACACTGTATTTATTATTTGGTGTCAACTTAATACCATCAAATTTGTTGGTCTTACAAAAATGCACTCTTAAGTATTTGTGGAGTACTTATAATTTCCCAGAAAAAGAAAATCACTATATGGGTAAACCAACAAAGGAAAAATACTGTAATTTACAACACATCTTGAAAAAGAAAAAAAAGTTACAAAAACTAGCTATCCTGGGTTTTGCGTAATTCAAAAACAATCCAATTAGTTTTAAAGTTTCAAAATATAGCATATATACCGCGATAAGAAAGCTAGTTATTATACTGATCATATGACAAAACAGAGAAAAACAAAAGCAGCATAAAAAAGAAAAAAAAGAACATTAATTCCCATGTTAGAGAATGCGAAGATGAAAAGGTACAAGAATAAATACCGATGACGTCATCAAGTTGAAAGGTTTTGTTATAAGCCCAGTCCGTGTAATTAACATTGCCAATGGTTGTCCACCCAGCACCATCTCCAACCTTGTACACTCTTCCATTTGACACCTGAAACAAAGCTAATACCAAACACAATAATACAACACATCTGTTTTCAAGAATTGATAAACCCATGGGCTTCTTTTTTTTTAATAATCTCTGTAAGAGAACTTAATAAAGGAGCTCTAGTCTAATATATATAAAAGGCTTGAAAAGAATTGTGGGTTTTGGATGGCAATAACTGCTGTCTTTAAGGAGTTTGGTGGACGGTGGGCCTCAAGGAGGTTAGCTATATTTTATTTTATTTAATTCTTTGCCTTTTGTGATGTAAATCTTCTAAAAGACAAAGTGTGTAACAAATGTATTCACTTATCAAGATTATAGTAGTCAAGTCCAAAAGTGGGCTTGGTTGGCTGTCAAATGATATTTAGCTTTTAGTGCACTTCAATTCTCATTTAATACCTATCTATCCGTACCAGATGAGAAAAGTCCAAAATTATCCTTATTTATTATTTTATAAATAATATTTTCAAAAAAAATTGTTGGAAATAAAACAAAAATACATTAAATCTTCTGAATGATATTCATTTACTAATGGAAATGAAAATCTTTATATTATTTTAATAATTCGTTCAAGAAAAATATATATTTAAGGGGGGAAAAAAAGTAAAAAGATCATATACTGTCAAGGAGGCAGAGATCTCACATCTTTAGGTGTCCGGCGGCCGAACAATGCTTGAAAGCAAAGAGTGGTTGACTAAATTAAGGTGGTTGTCTGGTTGTATGGTGAACTGAACACAATATGAACTGCTACTACTTGATAAGAATGTCATAATGACATTCTCATCTACTTTGGTCAAGCCCGATAAACCCGAATTTCAACAAGCATGATAGACCCGACAAAAATTACAAGTAAAGAGTTGTGTTCAAGTTGGGCCGCAAAAATGACGGCCCAATGAGATTCCAGGGCGACTTTAGGGTTTGGATTGATGGGCCGGCCACTGCTAGCTCGCCCGATCTGTAAAGAGTTGTGTTCAATATTACTTTTGATGTATTATTTATTTGCACATAACCGCATTCATTCAGCAGCACTAAATCAAAAATGTTCAACTAATTGATACTAAAATGCAATGCGAAATGAAGACAACTTTCCTGCTAAGGTATTGAACCATTTCAAACAACCATAAAGTAAGTGCCCTTACATTAGTGATTTGATTACATCGAAATAAATCAAACCCTTTCTTCGTGTGTAGATATAGTCCGAGTATCCAATTATTTATGAAATTACAAGTCCTCCTACAAATTATTTATGTTCACAACTGATAATTAGGATCAAACCCCTTAACCTTCCCAACATTACCCTCATCATCATCATCCATAAACCTCTTCCACAGCCAATGCCTCTTCCAAACCCGCTCCGTCATCTCCTCGATCGGCACGTTCTTCGTCTCCGGCACCAAGAACAACACGAAAAACGACATCACCAAAACCCACCCCGAGAAAAACAAGAAGATCCCGAACTTGAAATGGCACAGCATCGACAAGAACGCCTGCGCAATCACGAACGTGAAGACAAGGTTGACGCACACCGTCAAGCTCTGGCCCGCCGACCGCGTCTCGAGGGGGAACGTCTCGCTGGGGATGAGCCAGCCGAGCGGGCCCCACGACCAGGCGAAGGCGGACACGAACGTGCAGATGAGGATGACCACGAAGATGGCGTAGCCGTGGCTGAGGTCGCTCGAGTGGTCCTTCACCTTGAGCCCCAGGATCACCGCGATGATCACCTGGGACAGGAACATCTGGACCCCGGCTTCCAGAAGGAGCGCGCGCCTCCCCACCTTGTCCACCGAGTAGATCGACACGATCGTAGACAGCACGTTGACCGCGCCGGTGATCACGGCCGAGTACAGAGCCGCGTCGCTACCGAATCCGACGGTGTCGAATAGGACGGGCGCGTAGAACATGATGGCATTGATTCCCGTGAACTGCTGGAATATCTGCACCCAAAAATTATTGTGTCAATAAACATTTTGAGGCATGTTTGTTTAGGGACTCAAAATTCTGAATTCGGATTCTGTCTCAGCCAAAAGCTGACAATCACTTTTTTCGATTAGAATATAATAACTAACCTGTAGAGCCAAGGCAATGATGAGTTGAGGCCTGTTCCTCCTCATGAGCAGATTCCTAAAAGGGTGCTTCACTTGCTTGGCTACACGGCTCGCCTCGACGAGTTCCAAGAACTCGGGCTCGACATTCTCCGTGCCTCGAATTCTCTTAAGAATGGCTTTTCCTTGGTCTAAATGGCCGCGCTCGATCAGGCTGTTGGGAGTGTCGACCACGAGCAGGGCGCCTATGGTCAGGAGGCAGGCAGGGATGCCTGCCAGCCCCAGTGACACCCTCCAGCCCCATCCTCCTTTGATTCTGCCAATAGTAAGGGGCAAAAATGTCATTAACAAGTCATCTAAAAAAAAGTTACTTTGAATGTGAGAATATATAAAAAAGGACTTACTTGGCAGTGCCGTAATTGACAAGGTTGGCAAAGAGAATCCCAATTGTAACATTAAGTTGGAATAAAATGTTGAGGCCTCCACGTATTCTTGTGGGCGCTATTTCTGACAAGAATAGCGGGACAGCCTAACAAAATAGTATATAAATAAATCAATAGCATGCGATTTCATTTTCAATTGAATGACATTAATAAAATAGGAAGAGCGAAAACAAAAGCAAATTTTAAAGAAACGTATACTAGTTGATAAAGCAATAACTAGTGTATAGTGAGAATATATTTAAGTTTAAACAAACAAACAAACAATAAAATTATTTAATTAAATATCCTAATGGTTGAAATACTATTTTATTTCATTTCGTGCATTAAATATATACCTACACGTCTAAACAGTTAAGTGCGTGCTTCAATATAAAGGGAAATTTCATCATTTCCTTTGGTTTCTTTTCAATTTTGGCAGGACATGAGATCTGAGCCCAATATACTTTGGATAAACTTAAAAAGTTAAGATAACAGAATGTAAAAAAGGGATGTGGACACAGTCTTCAGTTTGGAAATTATTTCCCATCTTTTATTTCACTCCATCCAATGATTCGTTATGTTTATAAATTATCCTATACTTGTACATTTAGTTTTATTTATATGCAAGAAATTATTCATGTGATTGATTATAAATTGAAATACCATTTGAAAATAGAAGATTCAGTCTATCATACACTGAACTCGAAACCGAGAGATTATTAAATTAAAATTCAAAAGGGAAAAAAGAAAAGGAAAAAAGGTCGGTAGTATATAAAGTTAGTAAGAAAGATTGAAGAAGGTACAATGAACTTGGAATCCACAAGTTTTTTTTTTTTAGTTTTTTTTTTTTTAGAGTAGTGGTAGTTTAATAGCATTGGGTTCCAAAAGTGTCTTCATCATATATATGCAACTTAGTTAATGACCAAGAAATTATTTAGGCATGAGAAATAGATGTCAAACATCCCTTGGTAGGGCAGTTTTTATTGTTTTTTTCATACAAGATAAAAGTTATTTATTAGTAGCTTTTTGAATTTCATCTATGAGTACAAAAGAAGAGGACCACATACTAATTAGAGGTTTAGGCTCAACTAAAGTCTAAACCAAATATCTCCATCTACATATCCTTTTCTTTTTCTTACCATCTAATTTCATATAGTTTAGAATTTTGAGACACTTCATTTCATTTCGATTGAAAATATTGTACCTCAGTCAGATATTGATTAATTAATTAAATTAATTATATATATGTATGCAAAAACAAAATGAGTGCTGTGGGAAGGCTCTAAGAAGCACTATAAATATGTTCAATAATTTCAAACTTTGACTCATGTGACCAAATACCAATATTTTCTGACGTAACAATGTGAGAAAATGAAATTAGGTCATTATTTACCCAACCTAAAGTGATGTTGATGTGTGAACAGCATATTTATTATTATTAAGGTATTGAAACGACTCTCTCAAACTAGTCATTAACATCACTTAAACTTGTAGTATTAACTGATCTATTATACAACACCAATATTATAGGTATACATTTCGGCGCGAAATTAATTACATTAGGTTAAAATTTGTGGTACCTGATTAGCGAAACCGACCCCACATCCTAACAAAATCCGGCCGATGATGAGCATGGCTAGGTCTTGGGCTGCAGCATTAAGTACAACTCCGACAATGAAGAATAATCCGGCGATTAACATAGTTAATCTCCGACCAAGCCTTCTTGTCGTGTAAGAAGCAAAGAATGTTGCGGTTAAACCGGCCAGATACAGTGATGATGTGAATAATTGCAGGCCTTGATTATCATATTTGCAGTAATTACTGTTTAGCCCTGGGTCCAGTGTTCTCTGGTGCACCACTGGGAAGAATTTCTCCAAGAAAGGGGCCATTGACGTAACGCCACCTGTAATTATAATCTATCAAATATTAATTTACATGAATAATATATATAATAAAATAAAATTAATTCTTTCTAATTTTTATACATTACCTGAAACACCAACATCATAGCCGAACATTAAACCTCCAGTGGCCGCCATAATACAAGAAATAATGACTATAGGGGTGATCTTCGCCTCGAACTCGGTGCCGCCGCCGGCCGAGGCCGCAAATCCGCCTCCGGCCATGTCTCGAGATTATTTATTATATATATATATATATTATATATAACAGTGCTATGTATATATAAATTTTCAAATTTAAGAGAAGGGGGAAAAAATGAGTCCTAGCTATAGCTAGGGTGATGAAACTATATTGAGAGTGCATATGGTAGAAATAGAAATGAAGAGTGGTTTTTATAGACAACTGCAAATTTTAGAAAATAGGGATGGAATGTGGATCCCACCCCCGCATGGCATGGGCATCTTTACACGTGGATAGTGTAGTATGGGATTTCTCTTAGTCTTCTTCATTCATCATTGACGGCTATGTTAGTCAACCTACGTCTCTTGAGTCTTGATTTCCTTTATCCATTCTCACGGACAAAAAAAAATTAATTTTTAATAAGGACCAAAAGGCATACTTTACCATTATAATCGTGATATAGCTATAATTATCGATACTTATATAATCGTGAAACTATAAAATTAATTTTAAAAAAACTGCCTTTTACCTATTATTTCACGACTAATTAAATACTCTACTAATTGTTAAGACAGCTTATATGTAGTAAACCGCCAAACATCTTTTGATTGATGGAATAAAATTGGGACATGAATTAGCCAAAGCACGAATATACGCAACACAATGACAATGAATAATCAAAAAAGGCTGGCAATTTTTGTTGTCCCCGTAACAAACAGAACCTATTATTGAGTGAGTTGTCTGAATCTCATGGATAGTAGACCTAATTCTTATTTTCCTTTTACTTTTTTTACTTGATTTTGATTTGTATGGCGTCATTAGGAAAAGTGGAAGTTCAATTCCGCCATCGTTTAACTATAAAAAATATGTACATATAAGTACTCCCTCCGTCCCACACAAAAATAGTTCAACCTCGTAAGTTGAGAATTAATGATTACAACGTTAAATCTTATTATTCTAATAACAAATATACTAATTTCAACACTGATTTTTATAATTATTAATTGATATTAATAAATTCAAGAAGGATATAATTAGAAAATACTAATTAAATTAATGACTTAACTATATAAACTACTCATTTTTTAATTTGTGTGAAACCAACCGCTGGACCATCATTTTAGGACGGACGGAATATATTTTTTACTAAATTCAAAAACCAAAAGTAACTTCATAGTTTGTATATGCTAGTATAAAACAAATTAATTGTGTAAAATATACCTCTATTAAATTCTACATTCATATAAAACAAATTAATTGTGTAAAATATACCTCTATTAAATTCTACATTTAATTATGTTAAAGCCACTGCTCGTTCTATCTTGTATTTGGATATTTCATATATAAGTTAAAAATGATATTTAATATTATAATTATACATATTAAATTATCGTACTAATGTTTTTTTGGAAAAACTAAAAAGTATGACTTAATTAAGATGAGTAAAATTAGAAAATAGTATTAAATCATCTCTGCATTGTAAGAAAATTCTTTCGGTAATAAAAAAACGTGAGAGATGAAATTGATAAGTGTTATCTATGAGCTTATCTTTTATTATCTTATGAGTTGGATTCCAATTTAATGCCCACTACAAAATAGTTTACTTCAAGAAAAGTGTTATTTTAGTCAAGAAATGAGGCTCACTTCCTACTAAAAAAATTCACTTGGGTAGTCAACTTATTTGTAAATAGTTTGTCTTGATGAGCGTCATCCTTTATACATAAATCTGATACATAAATCTGATAGGATTAGAATGGAAAGCTAGACAACGATGTAAATTACATTTCCCAATTAAGGATTTTCGACATGATCAGTTGTAAAGATTCTATAACTACGTATATGAAACCTTATCTGTAACGTCTTTGAGTGGACAATTCCCTCGTAAATTAACACAAGTATTTTTAGTGTATTATGCCTAGTTAGTTAAATACGGTAGGAATATACTTTGATATGTACAAGTATATTTTAGAATTATTTTTAAAGTTACGGTTAAAATTACGAAAATTAATATACGAATTTAGGAAAATATAAGTATAATACGAATATAATTAATTATATGAGAGTAAAAACATGACTTATTTTAGTAAAATTTTGTACATATTGTTCTTATTTTAGTAAATATATATATTTAAAAATAATTTTAAAAGTGTCAGAATACCATCTATTTTTATATTTCTTTCTCAAAAGTTTAGGTATTTTAAAAATAATAATATAATTTACATGACACAAGAATATTCACATGAGTATTTAGTTTTATTTAAATATATATAATATTATTATCTATTTAAGACTTATAAGTAAATTCTACTCAAATGTGACACTACAAAAAAACTGCAGTTTTTCGAAGGAAAAAACGAGGGAAGTGTTCCCCTTGGTATTTTTCGATGGAAAAATCGAGGGACTATAATATCCCTCGATTTTTTGCGAGGGAAATTATTTCTCTCGGAAATACGGCGCCAATATTTGCCGCCATAATTATCGAGGGAAATACTGACGGATTTCCGAGGGAATTTTTTCCGAGTGAACATAGTCCTCGGAAATTCCGAGGGGAGTAAATTTCCCTCGGAAATTTATTATTTTTATTTTTTAAAAAATAACAAAAAAATCGAGGGGGGGGGGGGGGGGGGGGGGGTTAAAACCGAGGGAACGTAAATCCTATTTTTTATTATTTTTTTTGAATTTTTTTAAGTTTAAAATCAAAACCGAGGGAATATCATTTCGCTCGGTTTGAAACCGAGGGAAAAGGTATTCCCTCGGTTTTTTTAATTAAAAAAATAGAAAAACCGTAAAAATGAAACAACTCCTATCATCTTAGGCACGTGGGGTGGTTTTGACCTGATTTCGATCAAAAAAAACTAACGAGCACGTGCGTATCCACACGTGTCGTGGGGTTCGACCAACAACAAGATACGATCGATCATTCAACTCCTTCGGTTGGAAACGCGAAGCGACAAATCATCGTGATTTTTCCGAGAGGGCGATGGGTGCATCTCGGCGTCGTGGAACCACGAGGGTCGGGCGTCGATCGTTTAGTACGCGTTTTCTATTTTTTTTTCGATTTTAAATAAAAAAATAGAAAAAAAACTCGAAAAAATAGAAAAATTAGTAAAAAAGTATAAACGAAACCCAAGAAATTATGACCGGGACAGGGAGGGATGCGTCTCGGCGTCGTGGAACCACGAGGGTTGGACGTCGATGGTTTAGTACGCGTTTTCTATTTTTTTCGATTTTGGATGAAAAATGGAAAAAAAAAACTCGAAAATATAGAAAAAACAGAAACAAATCCCATCATTTCACGACCGGGGCGGGGAGGGGTACACCTCGGCGTCCCGGAAACAAATCCTATTTTTTTTTTTAATTTTTTTAAATTTAGAAATTGATTAAAAACCGAGGGAATGCCATTTCCCTCGGTTTTACCTAATTTTTTTATTTTTTTGAAAAATAAAATAAAAACCCAGGGAATGTATTTCCCTCGATTTGAAACCGAGGGAAATCCATTCCTCGGGTTTTTTAACCTAATATCAGCAGGGAGGTCTTCTCTCTGTACATGCGCCGCAAATAAAACAAAACAAAAAAAAAACGAGAGGGAGAAGGAAGAAAGACCGGATCGTTGCCGTCGCAACCCAGCACCATCGCCGTCCTGCCATCGCCGCGCCACTAGAGAGATTCCCGTCGCCGTCCACCAGCAGCACCTCTCGCCGTCCACAACACCTGCAGCCCACGTCGCCACCTCCGTCCCACCGCCTCCGCCATCCGCGCCGCCTCTGCACCGCCGTCCGTGCACCTGCAGCCACAGCCGCTCCGTCGACTGCCGTTGCCGTCGCCACCAGCACCGTCGCCGTCCTGTCATTGCCGCGCCACTGGAGAGCTTCCCATCGCCGTCCACCAGCGGCACCTCTCGCCGTCCACAACACCTGCATCCACCGCCGCCACCTCCGTCCCACCGCCTCCGCCACCTGCAGCCACAGCCGCTCCGTCACCTGCCGTCTCCGCCACCGTCCAAAGGTAAGTTTGTTTGGTTTTTTTCATTTTTTTTGTATATTATTTGTAATTATTATTTTATTTTTTAATTTAATCATAATTTAATATAGGTTTTATATTAGGGTTAACTTTAATATTAATTTTAGGGTTTAATTTATAATTAGAGTCAGTTTTATAATTAGGGTTCAATTTAAGAATAATTACATAATTAGGGTTCAATTTAGGAATAATCCATTAATTAGGGTTCCATTTAGGTTAACTTAGATAATTAGGGTTTGCTTTCAAATTTAGATAAACTTTAGGGGCAAATTATATTGTGATATATGCATGTATGCACCCATTATATTGTATATATATTGTTCATGCATGGGAGGCCGTGGTGATCGGCGGGGTTTAATTTTGTTTATATATATATTATTGTCATTGGTGTTGTTGGTTGTATACCGTCGGATGTTGACGTGGGTTACGGCGCCGGCCGGGAGGTGTTGTCCCTCCAATAGCGGGTTTTCAATTTTTTTTTCAAAAAACGTGATAGGGTGTCACGTGGTTTTATTTAAGTTTTCAAAATATTTTTCAAAAATGTGACGGTGGTAATTGCTTATTTGGAACCTTGGCGAAGTGACGCGATGCATATAGATCACTTGTTTGAGAATTAATATCAAATAGAAAAATTTGAAACTAAGTTTTGAATTATTCCAATATTCTTTAGACCCGTTTGAGATTTAGTATCAAATATAGAGTTTGATACTAAATTTCGAATTGTCCCATTTTTGGACAGTTTGAGAATGTGACTTGTAGTATGGTTATTTTATGTGTATTTTTTTTTTTAAATTTCGGTTTCTTCATCTCTTTAATTGTTCTCGGGTGCACTGAAATATACGTGCACTACGAGAACTGGAGGGAGATGTTGCCGAAATTTTGAATTTAAGAAAAATGCATATTTTAAAATAATACATACTACTAAATGTCACGTTTTTGAATGGGATAGAAGCCTTATTAATTACAACTCGAATTACTCATTCTTCTCGTAATGCTGCCGAAATTTTGCCACCTTCTTTAATTTTAGAATACGCTTCACACTAAAAAATCTTAGGATGGCTAATGATCGTAGTTGGATGTACAAATAGAATATTTTAGGATTTCTAGAACACGCTTAACACTCAAAAATCTGACAACCATATAATGTTAGGATGAGTTCCGATCGTAGTTGGATGTACGAGCGGATCAACGACGGCTATTTATCCTCAAAATTCGTGGATGGACTTGAGAGTTTTATTAAATTTGTGCAAGCACATTCCGCTCATAAGGACGGATAGAGACTGAAATGTCCTTGTAATCGTAGCAGATGTAGGAATAGAGTCTACCTGGACGTCGATGAGATTAAGTACCACCTTGTGAAATACGGGTTCGTGCCGAATTACTATAGATGGATTTACCACGGAGAAACCTGGCTCGCCACCTCTGGACGCCATCACGATTTTCATGCTGGAGGACCCTCTTACATCTCTTCTGAAGAATTATCAAACGCGTACATTAGTATGGTTCAAGATGCAGATGGTCCCGATTTTGACGTGGTGGCCGATATAGAAGAGTCGCCGAATGCTGAGGCTCAAGAATTTTACGACATGTTGAAAGCTGGAAATCGGCCATTATATCCGGGGTGAGAAGCACATACTCAGTTGTCATTAGTTTCCCATCTCATGAATTTGAAATCAGTGAATCACATGTCTCTAAAGTGTTATGATCAATTSAGTGAATTAATCAAGGAGATTGTACCAAAAGACAATCTCATACCCGATAACTTCTACAATAGTAAGAAGTTGTTAAGGGGTATGGGCTTACCGGTCGAGAAGATAGACTGCTGCAAGAATAATTGTATGATCTACTGGAGAGACGATTCTGATTTGACAAGTTGCAAATTCTACAATGAACCTCGGTTTAAACCTGTTCCTCACGGAAAAACAAAATGATAGAAGGCTCGTGTCGCGTACAAGAAAATGTACTATTTTCCATTAACACCTCATCTGCAGAGGTTGTACGTATCTAATGCCACAGCGAAAGATATGAGATGGCATGCTGAACACGTGGTTGAAGACAATGTTATGCGCCACCCATCCGACTCAGAAGCTTGTAAACATTTCAACGAGACTAATCTAAGCTTTGCGGCTGAAAGTCAAAACGTGAGATTGGGTCTTTGTACAGATGGTTTTCAACCATTTGGAAGTTTTGGAGCACAATACTCATCGTGGCCCGTCATAGTCACAACCTACAACTTGCCTCCTTGGATGTGCATGAAAGAACAGTTCATGTTCCTGAGCGTTTTTGTACCAGGGCCAAAGAATCCAAAAGACAAACTTGATGTGTTTTTTCAATCTCTAATCGCCGAATTAAATCAGTTGTGGAAGGTTGGGGCTCCCTCGTACGATATATTTAAGAAACAAAATTTTTAATTGCGAGCAGCTCTTATGTGGATAATCAGCGATTTCCCTGCGTGTTCTATGTTGTCCGGATGGAGTACTACCGGTCAAAAAGCTTGTCCTTACTGTATGGAACGGTCAGACGCCTTCAATCTTAAGTGCAGTGGGAAGCAATCGTGGTTCAACAATCACCGAAAATTCCTTGAGCATGATCACCATTTTTGAAAAGATAAACGACGATTTCGAAAAAGAAGATCTGTCGAGACTCCACCGCCGGAAGTGCGCTCAGGGATAGAAGTTTTAGCAGAAATAGAAAGATTGGGGCTTCTAAAAGTCACTGAACTGGATGCAGCACTCGTTAATGGATAAATATCCCAAACGTCTGGTTGGAGAAAATGAAGTATTTTCTGGGATCTGCCATATTGGAGGACAAATCTAATTCATAACAATTTAGATATTATGCACATCGAAAAAAATATGTTTGATAATGTTTTCAATACGGTGATGAATGTCAAGGGGAAGACCAAGGACACGCATAAAAGTTTCCTAAAGCCTGTTACACACTTGATAAGCCGTCGAAAGCTGACGTTTGCGATTGGGTCAAATCTCTTCGATTTCCAAATGGGTACGCATCAAACTTGGGGCGTTGCGTCGACAAGAAGGAATATCGTTTGATCGGGATGAAGAGTCATGATTGTCATGTATTCATGCAGAGGTTGATACAAATAGTCTTTCATGAACTGCTTCCTCCGAACGTGTGGAAGGCTCTAACCGAATTGAGTTTGTTTTTCAAGGATCTCACATCAACAGTCATTCGCACCGAAGATATGAGTCGACTTGAACGTGACATTCCGTTAATATTGTGTCAACTGGAACTGGTCTTCCCTCCAAGTTTTCTTGACTCGATGGAGCATCTGCCTGTTCATCTTGCGTATGAAGCGAGAATTGCTGGCCCAGTACAATATAGATGGATGTACCCGTTCGAGAAGTATCTTCGCAAACTAAAGAACGGCGTAAAAAATAAGGCGAGTGTTGACGGGTCGATAGCAAACGCATAACTGGTTGACGAGGCATCAAATTTTAGTCCGTACTATTTTGAAGATCACGTTTAACTAAAAGAACAAATTTGCCTAGAAATGACGACGGTCAGAATTTGCCTCAGTGTTTAAGAAATGTGGAGAGACATTTGGTACAAAGGGAAAAAGATTTATAAGCGAAACAGAATACAACGCCGCAAGGATATACGTGTTGCTAAATTGTGTGGAGGTCGAAGAATATGTTAGGTATGAATACTCATTCCAATTTATAATGTCAATTTATACATATATATAAATGTACTAATAATTTTTTCCTCAATTGTGTAACATTATATGTAGTATTTACACGAAGAGCATTCAACGTCTCCAACCAAATTGGACTGATGATAGGATCAACGAACAATTGGAAAATGGATTTGCCAATTGGTACAAACATTATGTAAGACGTTCGATACCGAGATGCATATCATATAATTATGGTATCTATTTATATAATATATTTCCAAAATTAAAAATAATTTGTCAATGTCGTAGGCTAGAGATCGTTCGAACAATGTGATCGACGAGAACATTAGGAGTCTAGCTGAGGGTCCATCAAGATGTGTGAAAACGTATACCGGATGTAAGATAAATGGTTATAGATTTCACACATTGGAGCACGGATCTAACAAAACAACATCGAGCAGTGGAGTGTGTATTAAAGGGTCAACTTATGGGGAAACCAAATATGATTATTACGGTCGTCTCATAGAAATTGTGCATCTCGAATACACCGGCCGAACGGAGAAAAACACACTATTGTTCAATTGCGAATGGTTTGATCCAACAACTGCAGGCACAAAAGTCCATCCAAATTATAAGATTGTCGATATCAATCATAAGCGTAGGTTCAATCGATATGAACCTTTCGTACTTGCTTCCCAAGCTGCACAAGTATACTATTGTGCATACCCAAGTTTGAGACGAGACAAATTGGACTGGTGGGCAACGTGTAAAATCAAGGCGAGATCAAATGTCGAGTTTATCGAGCCTCTACCAGAAGAATCATTTCAAGAGGAAGCTATAGATACACGCAGTCCGATTAAACTCGATGATGTCGATTTTCAGTTGCACGACCTCAATGATAATTACGTGGAGTAACTTGGTGACGAGACAAATGATGATACAGAAGAAGAGTTACTTACCAATCAAGATACATATCAAGATACGGATGAAGATGAGTTTGGTGATACCTTTAATAGTGAAAGTGATTAGTTTGGTTGAAATATATGTAATTTATTCTTATTGTAAAACACACTTTTTTTATAACTATTTTTTTTAATTTGGATTTATTAATACATTTGGTATATAATATATACTGGTATTTTGTAAAATGCTCGTATTATTATCTAATAATTCTATCAGATGCCGTTGCGTTGAGTTTCCGGTAGCATGGGTCGATCAGATACTCCTTCGGCTAATTGTTTAGCTGATTTCGACACCGACTACATGGGTCTCAGCACTGATCATTCAGCGCAGACACCTTATCAGACCCCGACGCCGACGTCGCATACACCATCACAAATCCCGTCCGACGTGGGTACATCACGACGGCAGTTATTCCCACCGCAGAGGGGTGGAGTTCTGGTTTATATTGTAGGGAAGAAGTAAGTAAATCAATGATTTTAAAATTGTAATTAACATTATGATTAAATTTTATTCGTAACAAAAAAAAACACAATTGAATACAGGCTGCACAGCAGACGAGGCATGGTGACCACTATACTTCGGGAGATTTTTGAGAAGGATCTCCATCCCGTCGGGTGGTGCTATAAGGCGGTCCCTAAGGAAACTAAGGAGTTCTGGTGGGAGATRTTTAAGGTAATTATTATTTTATGTCTAAATTTGTTAATATTTACCGTAACTACACAATCATATGTATCAATTGAATTGTAATTATTGTTTTATTTTGCAGGAGCTTTGTTATTGGGACTCAGAGTAGTATAGTGATGGACAGATACAGGCTGTATTTTTTTGGATGATCGGGGAGAAGTATGGGAGGCAGATTAACGAGTATAAGCAGTATATTGCCGCCCATGGTGGTGAGAAGCCGGCATGCCTCCTCGAGGAGGTCTATAGGTAAACGATTCTGTTATATGTTTTCTTATTAAATTAGAATTTTTTATTTATAACATATAATCTATACCATCTTATATATCATGCATCTCAACTAGGGCTTGGAAGGTCGAGTGGGATAAGCCCGAGAATAAGGCCAAATCCGAGTAGAGCAGCCAAAACAGGAGGAGCGAGCCTGCTGGGCCGGGTACTGGGATGTCGAAGCACACGAGGGGGGCTAGATCTAGTATTGATTATGCTTTGGATATCGTAAGTAGTTTTAGAATATAATAATATAATATTTATTTATTTAATTTTAATGTTAATTATTTGAAAATTCTATTTGGATACAGGAGCGGGAGACAGGTGAGCCGACTAAGGTGTACGATCATTTTGTACGTACGCACCAAAATAAAGACGGCACGTGGATCGATACGAGATCTAATATTATTAATGTGAGTCTCTTTCTTATTTTTAACTTATTCTTTGATTTTAATGTAGAATTTTAATAACGAGTTGTATTTCAGGAGGAGTACGAGCGGCAGTTGACCAAGGAAGAAGAACGTGCGTCTTCCAGGAGGCAAGTAGCGAGGTTGACCATGACCGGGTTTTCTTAAGCGTCGTCGGGTCGATCAAGGGACGGCATTACGGCACCGGAGCGTATGGGAAGGTGGTGGCTGCTGTGAAGGGTTTTTTCACAGGCCACTCTTCTTCCACCTCCTCCCAGGCTGATAGGACCCACGTCAGAGAGCTCGAGGCACAGCTCCAGGCTCAGAGGGTGGAGCTCGAGGCGATGCAACAGCAATACGCCGAGTCTGAGCGACGACGTGCGGAGGAGCTTGAGGAGCAGCGCCTGCAGCGGGAGGCAGAGCGTGAGGAGCAGCGCCGGCAGCAGGAGGCATTTCAGGTGCGGATGGATGCCAAGATGGCTGACCTGTATGCTCGTTTCCAGCAGTACCCCCCTTCCCATCCATAGGACAGTTTGATTTTTATATAAACTTTGTTACTGTGTCGAACGCATGTAATAATTCTTAAATTTTTAAATATTTTTATAATAATTGGCTTATTTATTTGTCTTTTCATTATTGGTTTTTTTCAAATTTTGGGGGAATTTTAATAATTGAACAGGAATTAAAATTAAAATTAAAGATTATTAAAAAAAATAAAAACCGATGGGGAAATCCCTCGAAAAAATCAAAAAAAAAAATTATTAAAAAAATAAAAATCGAGGGTAAAATCCCTCGGAAATCCCTCAGAAATATCAAAAACCGAGGGAATAATCTACCCTCGGTATTCCGAGGGAAAATACACCCCTCGGTTTTTTCGAGGGAATGTTCCCCTCGATTTTCCGAGGGAAATGAAACATTCCCTCGGAGAATCGAGGGGAACATTCCCTTGGAAAACCGAGGGTACGTACCCTCGGAATACCGAGGGGATCGTCCCCTCGGTGTTTCCGAGGGTTGTACGGGGATTTTTCTGAGGGATGAGACCCTCGGATCTCCCCTCGGTTTAAGATTTCTGAGGGAATATGTCCCTCGTAAAGATTTACCGAGGAGGGTTTTTTCGAGGGATTCTTTCCCTCGGTTTTGCCCTTAGTTTTGCCCAAAACCGAGGAAAAAATCCCTCGAGAAACTGCTTTTTTTTTGTTGTTGTGTGAGATTTCATTGCAATTCTAATTAGAGATAACTTTTAACCTAATAAGAATATATTCTAATGATTTTGTAACAATAAAATAAGTAATTTTATAGTAAACATGTTGTTGCTTTTATGATATATACTTTGCTTATATATACACTACAAAAAAATGGAATTACCGACGGCCATATCCCTTGCCGACGGATAACGGCCATCGGCGAAACCTTTGTCGGTAATTTCACTTGCATACGGATTTCTCAGCCCGCCGGCAAGTGCCGACGACTTTCGAACGGACACTGTTGCTGGTAAGCTGCCGTCGAGATTTCTTTTTTTATTTATTTACTGACGGATTTTATGCCCGTCAGTAATTAAATAAATAAACAAAGAATGTCGACGGCGTATAAACCGTCGGTAAATAAAATACTATTTAATTTTACCGACGGACATGTAAGCCGTCGGTAAATGTATTTTTAATTTTTTTTATTATTTTTATTAATTGGAATAATGAACCTGTTTTATTATTATTATTGTTGATCATCCACCTATTTACAAATATTTAAAAAAACGTAAATACAAAATAAATTAAATAAATATAAATACGAATCAGAATCAAATGAATTCGACAATAATAATCCAAATGAATTCTACAATAATAATCCAACATCTCGAGATCAATCTAATCAGCATGAGGGGGGGAGGAGGAGGAGGTTGTGCTCCCATCGCGGCCATAATACGCTCCTCAACCTGTCGCTGCTCAAAGTCCATCTGGAACCGCGTCTGTGACTTGCGCATCCTCTGCAACTCATCCTGAGACTCCAACCGTATCATCTGCAACTCCTCCTGATGCCCCGTCTCAGCCTCCTCGAACTGTGTCTGACGCCTCGTCTCAGCCTCCTCGAACTATGTCTGCATCTTCTCCAGACGAGGATAGACCTGCTGGGATGACGTAGAGCTGGAGCATGTATCGAACTCCTTGGCGAGCAATAACCTTCTTGGATATGACAACGAAAAGGTAGACGTCGTCCAGGTCAACAAACGTGTAAGACTCTTGGCGCATAACATCATCAAAATATCGACTCCGACCCCAATAACATAAACTCTACAATAAAGCATATTTAAGACAACATAAAACAAGTAATTAGTTACACAAATGTAAACATATATAATGCAATAGATTAAGTTTTTATTTAATGTAAATACCTAAAACCGAGGCCACCATGTGTCACTAGATCATATAGTTATTCTTGCAGTAATCTATCTTCTACACCGGATAGCCCATACCCCTCAATAGCTTCTTACTTTCATATAAAGTATCTACAACTTTATTGTCTTCAGGCACAATCTCTTTGACTAGATCAATGAATTGATCGTAACACTTCTGAGAAATGCCATTTTCTGACTTTATATTCATAAGAAGGGCAACAAAAGAGAGTTGAGTGTGTTTCTCGCAACCTGGATACAGAGACTATTTTGCAACTTCCAACATATAGAAAAACCTCTGCGGCTCCGGATTACGCAGTTCTTCTGCATCATCATTCATCTCGAGATCAGGTCCGAAAGCATCTTGCACCATATTTATGTACACATTTGATGAGTTTTCAGGAATGACGGAAGATGATCCCCCGACTTCAAAATTACAACGCGATGACACGAGATCTACTGTTTTCCTGTGATAAGTCCAAATATGATAATCGGGAACGAACCCTTTGGCACATAGATGATATTTGAAGTTATCGATATCGTTGTAACTACGATTCCTATTATTAATTTATTTGCAAAGACATTTCAACTTAGCACCGTCCCTCTCTGTAGAATCATGCATGAGTGCAAATTCGACGAAACTCTCCACCCCTTTTACGAATGTACCCGAAAGAAATCCGCCATCCCCTCGCCGTTTGTACATCCAACTACAATCACTAATATCCATCCTACAAATTAGGGTGTTAGTTATTTGTGATACTAGTTAGAATGATCGATCGTTCTAGAGCGAGAGGAAAAGAATGTGGGTGGCGAAATTTCAGCAGCATTACAAGGAAGAAGAGTAATTTGGATTATTGGTAAGACTTCTATCCCATTCAAGAATGTTAGTAGTATGTATTATCTTAAAATATGCATTTTTGTTGGCTTCAAAATTTCGACAACATCTCCTCTTAGTTCTCTAAGTACACATATATTTCAGTGCACCCGAGAACAAAAGAAAGATGCATAAATCAAAATTTCAAAGTCAACATAACACATACGCTAAGCTATAACCATACTACACCCACATTCTCAAACTGTCCAAAAATGGGACAATTCAAACTTTTGTATCAAACCCTCTGTTTGATACTAAACCCCAAACGAGTCTAAGGTACGTATATTAAAGGGGAACAATTCAAACTTTAGTATCAAACTCTCTATTAAATGAGTCGAAATACCCATTGTTCTTACTATATTAATCATACAAAATTAAAAAAAGAAACAATATCAACCAAATATAACAATATTCACCAAACGCAAATATAATATACATATACATTTTTTAAACCCGACCGATCACCACGGCCTTCACATGCATGTACAATATAAAATAAAATATTCGACATGCATCACAATATATATAAATTCGATAATGTAATACGATAACCTAAACTGTGCCTAAATTCAATAAAATTGAGACCTACATTTCTAGTTAAATACGATTGTACCCTAATTTCTTAAATATTAACCAATTTACCTTTAAACTATGACTAAATTCGAAATTGGATCTTAATTATCCAATTAGATACGATCAAATCCTAATTGTTTAAATCATTCATAATTGCATAAATCAATCCTAAATTCCTAAATTGAACCCCCAATTAAATTTCTCAATACCTAATTCTTAAACTCAAACCCTAAACCTTAAATTAAAGCCTACACCAACCCCTCAATCGTAACTTAAAACCATAAATTGAATCAAACCCTAATTACTAAATTGAATTATAAATCACATTAAATCAAAATCATAAATTAAAAAAAAATATTCAATTTGAATTAAAAGGCTAACATACCTTAATATATGACGGTGGTGGTGCTCCGGCATTTGGTGATGGATCCCTTCTCGCTTCTCCCTTTCCTTCTTGCGATTTTTTTGGTTTTTTCGTCGGTAAATCCGTCGGTAAAAAAAATCCGTCGGTAAATAAAGTCGGCCTTGCTGACGGCTACATTTTCGTCGGCAAATAAAATTCGATTCTTTTTCTTAAAAAAAATTTGCTGACGGACTTATGTCGTTGGCAATTGGGCGGGCTTTACTCCCGCCAACTTCCCGAGGACTTGATGACGGAGCCATCTACCGAGGAGTCGTGTCCGTCGGCAATTAATGTCGTCGGGAATGCTGACCTTTTACCGACGGGTAGATGTTCGTCGGTAATTTTCGTCAACTTTTTTGAAATTTTTTGTAGCGATAGTTTTTTTTTAAAATAAGTATTTTAAGAATTTTTAAATGTTTATAAAAATAAATATTTTTTTATTAAAGTGGAGTATTATTCGTCAAGTATTATATTAAAAAAGTATAATATGTGTATTAATCGTTTAAAGATAAAATACGTGTATTTTCTTTAAGTTCAGAATCTGTTCAAGAACGAAAAATATTTTTCAATTATTCGTACGTACAGATATTATACGGTTATAATATGCGTTTAAACTAACAGAATGTTATGAGCTCGTTCATGTAATTATTTAGTAATATTAACGAACATTCCAAAATTTTTGTTGAAAATATGTAAGTGAAAACTATGTGTGCTGAAAACACTTGTAAGTTTGTTAGAATAGTGGTCAAATTAATAAAACAATGCTATATTTTCATTTTTCTCAAATGTGCATATAATTAGTACTGTCAAAACGGGCTAACGCACGCGGGTTGGCCCGTCAGCCCGCTTAAACAGGCGGATCTGGACTTCCATTTTTCATTTCCGTTTGATCGCAGATTTTTTTGACCCGCCCCGTTAAGCCCGCAGGGTTTTACGGGCTGGTCCATTGCTCTTTTTATTATTATTATTATTATTATTATTATTATTATTATTATTATTATATATTTAAAACTAGAATTTATATTAGTTAAAACTGAAGTTAAAATTGACATACTTGTATTCTTTTATTTTCTATTTGTCTGTTGGAAAATTTTAAATTTTATAGTAAATTTTATTTCTTTTTTTTTTAACATAAAAATATAATTTTGTAAAAAAAATAAAAATAAAAAATTGTCTAACCCGCGGGCTTGCCTGTTGATACGCGGGATTTCGCGGGCTGTGGACTTTGGTTTTCTCGGCCAGTAGAAAAACAGGTCTGTTCCGCCCCATCTCGTTTTGGGGCGACCGTAACAGGTCAGAGCGAGCTGGCCCGTTTTAACAGTGATACATATAATCACGTGTTTTCAATTGTTTTTAATAGAATTGAAACTCAATTTTGACCACGCGCCTAAAATCTTATCCATGGACCATAAAGAGTATTTGATTACTTACTTTCCTTTTTTTTGGGGTTCGATTTTTTAATTTTTTTGGGGTTCGTTTCTTGGACCAAGATTACAAGTCCAGAGCAGGAGAGGAACCTGGCCTATTGCTTATATCGGGCCCAATAATCTTAATCCCCTTTCCTTTGGGGGAAATTGCCATCCCTACTAACTGATTTAAAAAAATATCCTATTTTACCTTGTATTTGTGATTTTTATTTTTTCCAATTAAGTACGGTATTTATATTAATTTTGTATTTGGAGGGTTATTTTCCCCTGTAAATACGGATTTGGATTATTTTACGGTTGTAGTTACTCTAATTAAGAGTTCTAAATTATTCTAACCATGATTTGATTTGGTATTTTCTAATTAATTACGTCTCTTTTTTTTAATATTTGGCCTTCGGTTGTGGAACTCTTAAGAATTCGAGTCATCTGGATGGTGAGCCCTGAATTTTATTAGTTGGTGTACAAAGGGCGTAGCCTGGTTTTTTTTTTTTTTTTTTTTTCACTATAGGATCATTCAAACATAAATATATCACTAGGTTCATATTTTGTTGTATGAAAAAATTTTATTAGACAGTTATACTATTTGAACAAATATATATATATATATATATATATATATATATATTTTTTTTTTTTTTTTTTTTTTTTTTTTTGTGGTAAAAAATCAAACTTGAACATAAATATATATTTGTTGAAAAGTATTATATTTTACCTTTAAAATATGTATTATTATTTAAAAAATATAATTGTCTACAACAATTGTTGCGTGTGTGTAATTAAATTATAATAAAATACTAGTAATTAATAAGAAAATTGATACATGTTATGTATTATATTATACATAATAGTCAAAACTATTGACAAACTTAACCATTTATAATAATGGTTGGTACTTTGTGGGATCCATATAATGCTGGGAGGTTGTGACCTAAAAAAATTATAGCAAATTAGACGAATCAACTCAATATTGTCTTAAAACCTTATTTACATAAAACTCCGACAATTCTAAAAAATTATGTATAAAAAATATTTTATGCTAATTATGCAAAAGAAAAGGCAGAAAATAAGAACATATAACTTATCATCAAATACTTCCTTTATAAGGCATCAAATATGTTTTCATAATACATATAGATTACAAATACCTAAATTATCTTTAATCAGTTACTTGTTGACGACAACACATTAATTGTATTTTTCCTTCAACACTCCTATTTGTATGAAGTCAAATGGTGAAATTGTGTTTAATTGTTGCCTCGTTAAAACTTTGTCAAGTAACAAAAACCAATGGAAAAAAATAAAACTTGGTCTAAGAAAAAAAGTATAACACACCTATGTTGAGACTCCCCTTGAAATCTACACCTCTCTCTGATATGTACATCTATCAAGAGAACCTTGAAAATGATATATCATCTATCAAGCGAGCTATGGAAGTATCCACTTTCTCAATTTACTTTATTCTTGAGAAAATTCATAATTGCTGATTGTATAAGAATTGTGGTGATATGCTTCTTATTATCACCTTTCATGTAGCCTACTTTCATTTGTTTGTTGCAACTTGCATTATCTTCATATCTGGAAGATAATTCTCCAGTGGTATAGCTAAACTCACTTCTCAGAGATATGTTTGAATATAACAATTACCATAGATACTCATGAAATACATGTATGATAATGATCTCTTTACATGGACCAAATGGGTAACCAACATCAATAATATTATTTGATGTTTCATAATAGGAATTACAAAACCATCTGCAGTCCCAATTATATTTATGATGGAAAAAAATAAACTCACGTAAATGGTTTTAGATATCAAAATACATTTTGATTCCATTCTAGTGACATTGCGCTTTCTTGAGTTAAATCAAGATAACGATTTTGAGAAAGTAATATTTGATCAAGTGTATTAATAATGGTACAATAATGTGCATATTGTACATAGGAGTGGAATTTCATCTCCCGCCAGTTCTTCGTCATTCCACTGACTAAATTGATCTTTCCTTATATCTTCACTTTGACCATATTTAAAGGCTTGATCCTCTTTTGGATATATGCAAACTGTAGAACTTAGTAATCCACAAACTCGGGTTTTAGTTTAAAGCCTTAACGAGACCGAGTTTTCCCATGATTCAGTATCTCATATTAAAAATTCAAATAGTTAGAGGTTTCTCCTATTTCATTAAGAGTTCATATCATCGACATATATAGCTACAATTGAAAGTCCAAAACTTATTTCTTTGTAATACGTAATGGCATACATTATTTTTTTCCCAATCAAGTAGTCACTTAGACGGTTATACCACATTCGCCTGGATTATTTCAATTCATAAAGTCAGCATTTTAATTTAATTGCAAATGTACTTCGTGGCTTAGAGTCACTTGCTTGGCAATGAAAGTCGAGCAAGCACTTTCGTATATATCTCTAAATCATGATCCACAT
Source organism: Phtheirospermum japonicum (assembly GCA_014905375.1). Classification (NCBI taxonomy): domain Eukaryota; kingdom Viridiplantae; phylum Streptophyta; class Magnoliopsida; order Lamiales; family Orobanchaceae; genus Phtheirospermum; species Phtheirospermum japonicum. The sequence continues at coordinate 1,311,664 of BMAC01000076.1, forward strand.
AGAGATATGATGTAACCACTTGTATAAACTACATTCTCAATTATTTGGAGTCATAATATCTATTATGTGAGAGTACATATCTCCATAGTCAATTCCAGGGCGTTGTGGAAAACTTTATGCTTCAAGTCTAGATTCACATCTCATGACTTTATTTTTCTCATTACGCTTTCTGACAATACTTTGTTTAGGTCACACAGTCTTTACACTTGGTGAGGCTAGCAATACCAGACCAAATACCTGTCCTGTTGTCAGTGAATTTAGTTCTACCTGGTTTGATTCTTTACAATTAGGTCAATTTGCTCATTGTTGGCATTTCAATAGAGTGTGGTTCGATACCATCGTGCTCTATGATCCCTTGAGCAACAGTGTATATATCATCATTATGTGTGAAAAAAATTTCCTTCAACTCATATAAACTCTCATAGTACATTGTGATTTCTTTATTTTTTGGAATCATATTATACAACAGAGCGTCCTCCAATAATGATTCATGTGCATAAGTATAACCAGAGATAATCTCATGAGAGGCATTATCTTCATTGATGATCAGTTGAAGTTGTGCCATACATGCCCTCTTATTCCTTGGGCAAGTGTCTTGTTGTCAGTGAATTTAGTTCTACCTGGTTTGATTCTTTACAATTAGGTCAATTTGCTCATTGTTGTAATATCTTAATTTGTGACATTGTGTCCTTATGTATACTTATAACCTTTCAAACACATTTGCAGGCGGTATATATATGACCTCGTCACTTTAGAAATTGAGTCTCCTATATTTTGAAGATCAATCGTTCACTTTAACTTACTTTCACTTCATTGTGAACTGCGAGGATTGGATTGAGGCAAAGTGCGAAACATTCTTATCGTTCCATTTAGAATATACTTTTTATTAGTATACCACAATGACGGGAAGACTGTCTCATTAGAGTGATAAATTCGTAAATTCAATGATAAAGAGATCGTCTGTCAAGTCTTTCAAATAGCTAATAACTCTTGGAGATTCATATCCAACATAATTACTTAATTATCTTTAGAAACCCATATGAATGCAATGTGGGAGCGCAATAGGCACATATACTGCGTAATCAAATATGCATAGATATTAATTATCAGGCTTGTATCAAATTACCAACTGGTACGCAAAATATTTTATTAGCGAATGTTCATAAATGAATAAGTAAGAGTTGCATGCAATATTGTATCACAAGAGCAGAGACAAATATATGAGTGTGCGTAATATTATCTTAGTCACCATTTATATCCTTTTTTTATGGTGTCTTCTTTAAGACCTTATCGTATATTCACATTAGGGCACAAGATGCATTACATCAATTTTGATTGAAATGTAATAAACATCAAATACTTTTGATGTAAAATATCTAGTATTATGAGTCTTAGGTGCTCTATAAGGGTTGTGAGTGCTCAATCATAATAAATGTGCTATGAGTTTTACAAGTGCAATATTTTTATAGACAATATGTGTCATAGTATCGACCAAAACCATAAAATACTTGAATGGTTTGCATTTGGAATGGTTATGTCCACGTATCACCTATTATCAATTATAAGAATGGAATATTTTACTTTGTATCTTTAGCATATGCAGATCTCAATCATATAATGTCGCTAAGGAACAAATTTTAAAAAAATGAGTGATGTATCTTTGATATATGAATGTATATAGTGCTCTACTTTAGAATGCACTGTCTGTAATTAAACAACATTTGGTCTACACTATACTAAGCATCGAATTTCTATCTCATTTTATATTTCACTCAAAATAAAAAGATATCCGTGTTAATTACTTATAATATGTATCATCATATCACGACCAAAGTATTCATGTCAGTCATGTCAAAACTTGAATGAGTCAGTGTCCAGAATTTCTTTGTTGGTCATATCTTGTGATTCAATAATCAAAAAGTCGTAAAGTAAAATTACTAGATTGACTCACTAATTTCTCTAAAATGTGCTTCCTTCCACATAAATTAAAGGTATAGTTCCACTCTCATAATGTATTTTTAACGATAATCATCAACACGAATATCATCAAACTAAATAAGGTTCGTTTGGCTCTTGGTCCATACTGAGCTTTTTGACTTTAAATGTGTCACCTATGCATCAAGAGTTTGGAAGTTCCTCGCCCTTTGATTGGTTAAAATGATACAATCATTATAGTCATATATGAATACCAATTCGGTGAATAATTGTTTATTCCTCGACAAATTCTCACATTCTTTAGAGATTTTTGAACAACATACTTTTCATTATAATATTTTACATTACTTGCTAGATATGTTACATTATATCTTGATAGTATTAGTCTTGAACCGTATATGTAAATGTGTGGTAAATAAACTCAATTACATTCAATACTTTATAATGAAATCCAATTTTTTACCAATACGCCTAAAAGAAAAAAGAAAAAGGATTATTTTGAATCAGGCCACATCACATAAATTTAATTCAAAATAAACTTTAAGAACTATATTAGTATAATAGGAATGTTTATTATACTTCCACAAGTTCTTTGTAAAGGAAGAAACAAATAAATTTCATCAATTAAAATATAGAATATCCGCTGACAAAGAGAGGTCATTTGAAGAACCTCCATGACTTCTACACGACCACTAAATATCATGAACCCTTACATATCTTATCTTGTGGTTCATTCTTCCCACATAGGTAGGGACCAACATGTCACGCCCCCTTTACTTTGAGGTTATTTTCACTATTCATATCGACCATAGTTAGCCTCAAGAAATTTCCTTATCCAAAGGTCTAACATTGGTATTACGAAGAATAATATCATGTCTCTCAATGACTTATTTTCATGATTAATTATTTTCGTATACAAGTGCATCCGTATATTTGATCAAGTGAAAAAGAAATATAGTGAAATTGTATCTCTCAACTACATAAAGTGACTTTCTTTTTCTCATATGGTAAGACATATTTTGATTTGCAACATATCAAAGCCATTGATCATTTTTAGCAAGCAAACGAATTTCTTTTCACTGAGTTCTTAAGCTTGGAATTAGTTTTTCATAAAATTTCCGAAATATTCATTTAGAGCACATACCAAAGTTCATTGCAAGTTTGTGCCAAATATTTACAACATAAGATTGGGGGTCAATATGAAGTTTCAAATTCATTACAAAATTGACTTTGACTTAGTTTGACGATTCTCTGTCAATTAGGGGTTGGTAGATGATATTATTGTGGAGTTGTAATACATCAAATGACTGATGGTAGTATTCAATTTCTTTTGAGCCTAATATTTTGAATTTAGATTAAGATAGTTCAATTAATTTCTTTAGATAATGGATTTGAAGAATATATGCCATACTCTTTCTTTGATATTCTGTGAATATATTTTGTCACAAGACTTATTTATACAATTTCGTATCGTTCATGAACTTTCATTATCATTAAAATATGTAAATGCACAATCAATAATATATATATTGAAAATAGCATATAAAATTTGTATTAAGAGAATTATCAACATATATGAAACTATTAATTCATTGAAATTCATGATTAACTAATCATATTGGTAAAATCATGATCAATCTCTTATCTAATCGTGTAAATAACTTCATTTACGATTTCTAAGTAATAAATCATCCAAGAGCATAAGTAATACAGTAATATATATGTACTCTATGAATATTATTAAAGTATTGCAAAATTTGATTTTTGTCAAAATTGTACATAATGTAGCATGCATATGATTTGAATCACAATTTAATCATAGGTAACATATATATCATGCTTAGTATAAGAGCTTGAATTGAGATCTAAAACACATCATGCCACATATCCATATAAATAAATATTTATTATTTACATTTAATAAATAATAGGTTACCTTGGAGGAAAGACACGATTCTTTCTTGGGCATTACTTGAATTTTATTTTTGTAAGGGAAAAAAATTATTTGCCACCTGTACTTGTAGCGTTTTTGTAATTTACAACCTAATATTTTTTTGTTGTTATTAACAATCCAAAGTATGCGGCTTTTGCTCTTTGCAACCTTAGACTATTTTTCATTCAAAAAATGGTTGAATCGAAGCACGTAAACCTCATGCCTCATTCTAAAAACATGAAAACATTGCCCAACATAATAATTGGTGATGAGGCATGAGGTTTACGCGCTTCGATTCAACCATTTTTAGAATGAAAAATAGCCTAAAGGTTGCAAAGAGCAAAACCCGCATACTTTGGGTTGTTAATAACAAAAAAAAACATTAGGTTGCAAACCATAAAAATACTACAAGTACATGTGGCAAAGAGTTTTTTCCCTTTTTGTAATATGCTTGTCCACGACATGTTATTGGTGACAGAGACCTTCAACCCGATATCCACTGTATAAATTTAATCACTATATCTTTTGTATATTATATCGAAGATCCAGCTTCATCCAACGGTTATATTGTGTAATTTAATTTTAAAATAAACTGGGCAGATGGTTATGGGAAATATGATCAGCTCTATTCAAAATTCGAATTCTACAGATCTCGGATTTAGATCTCCATCGTTCAGATATTACTTCGACAAGTATTGCGTTTGCTATAAAAAATTTAGCTCCATCCAACCGCTAGAAACCCCGGGAACCCTTCTTCAAATTTTATGTGCAATAGGATTTTCTATATACGAAAACCCTCTCTTGTTTTTATTTTTGTCTATGGAGAGTTGTTTCCATTGTTCTGAAAAGCGGACCGATCATCGAACTGGTAAAACTATAGGTTCAGTAGTTCACAGGTCCAACCATGGTTGGACTGTGGTCGGACCGATTTTAATTTTTATATATATATATACCACTATTAAATATATTATAAATAAATAAAGTAAAATAAGTTAATAAAAAACATGATTATAAAATTTCCTAAATTTCAATTCAAAAAGTCTATATGAATAAATATGAGTTCATCAACCACAATGCAACATAGAAAAATGTAGTTGAATTAGTTACAATAAAGAAAAATCAAATATAATAGTTCAAGTCTAATATCATCACTACAAGTCCAACAACTTCAATATGAAATAAGATTAGCCATCATAATCTTTATTTATTTGTACTCCAAATAAAAAAATAAGATCTCGTCAATTTTTTTAATATAAAAAGTCAGTTTTAATTTAATATAAATATAAGAAAGCATTTTTTTAAAAAAGAAAACGAAGTTGAACCTGTACAGGTTCACCTGTCTAACCGGTTGGTGTTAGAAGAGTTTTAGTGGTGTTGAAAGTATATCAACGGGTTCATGGATTGGTATTATCGGAATTCGATTCAATTGAAGTATTCAATGTGTTTCAAGCTTTCAAGATAAAAGGAAAATAAAAATAAAGCAATCAAACTAACTAAACTAAACTAGGAATTGAAATTGCATATTGGTCGGATGCCTCGTCGTGTGCCTCAATATGTAAATGCAAGCAAGTAATGGAAATAAGCAAGAAAATGCAATGTTTCACCAAGTACAAGCATGCAAGCACAAGGTACAACTATGCATAAAATCCTAAATAATGCAAATTAACAAAAATTGAAAGTATGGATATAAAGGGCAATGAAAATTAACAAGAAAGTTAAAAATTTTAAGGAAAATAACGAGCAACAAAACCTAGATCTAAGATTTAACCTAAAACTATGCATGAAAATAAAACTCAAAATAAAGCATGTGAAAAACTCAAAATCAAGACGATCCAAGAGCCGATCTATGATCTAGATGTGTCACTCATCTAGATTCTATAGCCAATTCATATATTTCATCATGAATTCAAGGTGCTAAGGCTAAAAGCATAACATGAAGAACAAGCATGGAAATGAAGAACAAAGCATGGAAATAAAGTATAAAACATGAAATTGAAAGGAAACTTACTTGAATTAAGAAATGAAATAAAGCTTGAATGAAATTGCATCAAAAGTAACAATCCAAAGGAGTATTTGAATTTTTCTTAGGCTTACAAACCCAAGGCCAAGCATGAAAGTAAATCTAAATCTAGAAAATAAATTACATCAAAACTTGAAATTGAGTCTAAAACCTAAGAGAGAGAAATTATCAAGAGCTTGAGAATAATTTGATTCCAAACCCAAGTTAGGGTTGGGAAGGGAGTGATATCTTCATAGGTGCAATATGTAGGATTTATATACTTGTTTGTAGGGGCAAAACCGTCAAAAACGCTCAAAAATCCCGAAGTCTCAGCGTCGCAGTCGATCGACTGCCCAGTCTCGAACAGCCAACTCTCTGCTGGGCAGTCAATCGAAAAGAATCCAGTCGATCAACTAAAAAATTCACGGAATTATTCAATGATGTCTTCATATGAAGTGTATCCCTTTCTCTTGTCTATCATCTGGAGTCTGATTTGTGTCATTTGGAATTTTCCTCCGAGAGTTATGGGATCCCCACCAAAACCTGCCACAAGCGAGGTGACTCAAAATTTTTACCATTCTTAGACTCAAAATTTAGAATTGTTATAAATACAAAAGTTTTAGAAAATTCTCTCAACTTTCCAATGGTATAAGGTGGAGGAAAATGGAACAAGTGATATTTTAGTTATGCTTGTATTACGACAACTGAGACATCCACCGAGCGAATATAATCCTTTTAACCACCTACAAAACAAGAATTCAAGTTTAAAAAACCAAAAATAGTTCAAACACCTCACATATCGTACTCTTAAAGTCAAAAAGAAGATCAACGAGAAAAAGCTCTAAAAACTAACAAGAAATGACTCAAAACTACTAGACACGACGCTAAACCCTAACTAAAAATACGAGGAAAAACACAATAATTACATGAAAAACAACTACCCCACACTTATCGGTTTGTTCGTCCTCGAACAACGAAAAGAATAGAGAGTGTACATGCAATGAAAATTGTGTGAAACGAGGAACCCTTGTACTTATCCTTATTTATATGATGGAAATATCAACATAGACTCGCTATCGTCAAGCATTGCTCGTATTACTCTTTCTCAAATGCAAACCAAATCAATGACTTCCTCTCAAATGGAATTTTTGAGGGTGTTCGCTCAATACGCTCAAGTGTATATAGGACGTGTATACGCTCGAGTCGGACAATGCATGCACCTTGTCAAGATTTTACAAATCGGACGCTCAAAATTGTTCATAGTACATGACCAAATAAGAATCGAAAGAGGTCTTTATTATTGGTTGTAATGTTGGCTCTTTGGTAAGGTATGAAATATTTAGATATAGTGGCTAACACACGATCAAACGTGATCAATAACACACAAGATCCTACTTTCTAAATCCCAAAACTTATAATCGTTTTACCTTTCCAAATTCACCAAACTCTCATTCGAAACCCTTTCTTCTTTGACACTCTTTCCCGACTTTTATTTCACAACACTTAGAAACTTTATAAATTTGCTTCTTTTACTAAAACTAGCCCTTTTTGAATTAGGCTTTTCACTTGAACGCACGCTTTATCACTTTTCGTGATTTGTGTTGGAGTATTATTCTTTTTAATTTAGTTTTCTTTTTTTTTATAAGAAACTCAAAACTCAAAGCCCACAATCGATTTTCCTCACGTTTCTCGTCAACTAACAATAAACTCTCTCACCTCACAATTATGAAGATACAAGAGCTAAAATCGAGCTCGGCTAACAAGAAACGGGATAAAGGCTCAAGGGGATGGTTAAAAAAAAAAAAAAAAGATAATTACTTCATGATAAAATGAATTAGGCCCATATCAGATTTATTTTAATCTAATTGTATTTCAATTATTTTCCAAAACTCATAAATTATATTAGTGATGATTGATTATACAAGAGAACTTTACACATTAAACGGGAGTTTATCAATACTAATTAAATATTAATGCGATTTATTTTATGACAAACTGTATGCCACATCTATTTTTTAGGTCGCGACTTTAATAATTTATTTCTTATTAGAATACCTAATATTTGTAATTTGTTGAAGGAAAAACACAATTAATGTGGTCTTCGTTAACAAATAACTGTCAAAGGACAATTTAGGTATTTGTTATTTTTTTATGTATTATGTAAACGTGTATTTGATACTCTATATAAAGAGAGTTTTTGATAAATAAGAGAACCTTAAATTTCTAACCG
>BMAC01000076.1:1329893-1378891 GCA_014905375.1 Phtheirospermum japonicum
TGTGTGTGTACATACTCTAAATTTCACTGATAGTTTTTATAATAGTACATTTTTATAATGAACTCATGAACATAAGTTTGATATGCATTATAAAATCCAAAATCGATTGATTTACAATATAATTGGAAATAAACAGCCAACACTTTGTTTAATAGCGGTTAATATAATTTTTGAAAGTTTTTAATAATCGCACCATATAGAAAATACTTTTTTTCTTGTAGTCACATAACAAACTTGAATATTATTGTCTTTTAATTAATCATAATCATTAACTAAGTGGTTATATATATATACACACACACATGGGGCGAGTTGAGTAGTGTAGACCCAAACGATTTTAATATTTTTCTCATTACATAATACTATCTTCAAAATTAAAAACTTGACTCATAATAAGATTATCCTTGGAGTGAATATACTTTACAAATTATAATTATTACACAATATTTATAGTTTTGCTACTATTTTTTTATTATCGCTAATCATGATTTTTAAGATATTACGATTGGTCACCTTTGATATAGCAACATGCAATTGATCATGATTGAAAACTAATTTTTTCAAGAAAATTCCAACATAAGAAATGTCCTTCATTTTTATTGATTATCATCGCGTATGAAATACCACTCAAGATACCATCAAAAAAAACTCTTGAAAATTGTTTAGGTAAAATTATTCCGCAGTACACTTAACTACTGTTAGATCAAACCTTATCATACAACTGTGTACAAGTGTGGATCTCGATAATATAACATTTTAAGTACAGATATAAAACTCAAAGTCATTATAATTCATGCAAAACAGAAAATAATACAACTAAATATTCTTTATTATTTCACTGTATCATAGATACATTATTTAATAAAAACAAATAAATATGTGTATAATAAATTTTACAAAGTAATTTTAAATATTCAAAAATAATCGGTGTCAACATTGATATCGTTTTCTGAAAATAGTTAAAATATTTGAATAAATAAAAGCGTTATTAATTGTATGGAATAAAAAACATTTGAAGAAAAAAGTAACTGACTAAATAAAACCATTAGTAATAAAACTTCAGAAACAAAGAGACATAGTTTCTTAGTTATATATATATATATATATAAGGACCCTTCCTCATTATATAAAAATACTAAAAATCAAATAAGTAGTTCTTTTATTATATAATTCTAATACTTTTAATCAAATAAGTAAAAAATACTAAAAATTTGATCCATCCATTTAATTAGGTTTAAGACGCATAATTGACCTTGTGTTCACATATAAGGTGGTGATTTCCAGGCAATTTATTAGGTGCACCCTGTAAAAATTTATTATCATTCAATTATACGTGATGATATATGACAGTTATACGTGATGATATGTGACAAATTTTAGAGTTTAGGATTTACTTTTCCATTGTAGGGTTTAGTATTACATTTTAGGGTTAGTGTTCCATTTTTAGGGTTTAATTTTTCATTTTAAGGTTTAGTTTTTTATTTTTTTTATTTAATTTTTCATTTTAGGGTCCCGACAAAAATTTATCATTCTACCAATTATATGTGATGATATGTGTTAGTTATATGTGATGATATATATGCGTCACTTATATATGATGATATATGATAAAAATTTTGGATTTAGAGTTCAATATTCAATTTCGGGGTTTAGGTTTTCATTTAAGGGATTAATTTTCCATTTTTAGGGTTTAATTTTTTATTTTAGTTTTATTTTTTTAATTTTAGAATTTAAATTATTTGTGATGATATGTACCAATTATATATGATGATATATGTCAGTTATATACGGTGATAAATTAAATTATAGGGTGCACCTTACAAGGTGCACCTGGGTCCATGATATTCTCTCGTCATTTTCATTTGAACCTAATCTTGTATATATAATTACAATGTCCATCATATGTGGTTTAATTATTTTTTTAAAAAAGGTCAGATTATTAACAAAGAGCTAATTAGGTTATCTATCACAAATAAGTTTTACTACACATAACAATTGTATCATCAATATACTTAGACATAATATGAACATATAAATAATATGTACAAAATTAATTTTTTATTAAATTGTCTCTAATACATTTTTTTTCTTTCCTGCATGAATGTCAACAATAAAACCCGCCTTATTAAGTTTTCACTCCTGCGTGGCTTTTTAAAATAATTTAGTAAAAAATATATATCTCCATACGTATATTAATATATAATATAAAGATAATAAAATAATTTTATTAAATATAAATATTATAGAATTCCAATAATAAAATTTTATTAAATTCTCTCCAATACATTATTTTTCTTCTCTATCCTACATGAATGACAAGAATAAAACATACCCTACTTCTACCTTAGTAAATTCTCTTTCTTACATAGCTTTTTCCTCTCTCCTATTCATCATTAATTATCTCTCCACACCTCTTATAGACAGACAGATAGATAGATAGATGGATAGATATAAATATAGATTATAAAAATATTTTTTATACACAATATTCGTAGTTTTGTTACTATGTTTTCTTTTATCATTGCAAATCAGTATTTTTTGTCACTCTTGATATGACAACGTACAATTGGTCATGACTGAAAACTGATTTTTTTAAGAAAAGTTCCACGTGAGATAGATTGTTTTTCAATTTTGTTGATCGTCATCGCATATTAAACACCATTCAAAATATCACCGAATGGAATTGTTAAAAATTGATAGTTAACATTGCCCAACAATTACTTTTGATTGAACTTTATCATACGTGTCACAATATCAATTTATTATATTCGCTAGTTCCATATATTTTGATTTAATCACTAAAAATTTTTAAATCATGTCACTAAAGAAATTAAGAGTACGAAAGTAAATTAAAAATTAAAAGTATTTGCAATAAATTTTGAAATCCGATCGTATAGCAAACTAATTCACTAAAAGCAAAATAAAATAAAATAATATAATGTTCATTTATTAACTTAATTAGGTTATCAAAGATTATAGGAATAAATGCAGAACTTGAAGTAAGAAAGATTCAAAGATATTTTAGGATGGTTATACAAATTATAATAATATATATTTATGGACTTATAGGTTTGTAGAATTTTTTAACTAAGAGGGTAAAAAATGAGTTTCTTACCAAAATATTGCTACGTCATTTACCCTATTAATTATGTGATGTCCCCATGCGGCGGCTTGCCACCCCACTATCTATATGATGTGTGCGAGACAAGCTTCTCTCCATTGGGTTAAGAGAGTTCCCAGCACTCTCCTCCCCCCTCCTTTTTTCTCTTACCCATCCGTCTCCCCAACCCCCTCTACATTTCCTTTCCCCTCCCATTTATCATCCACCTCCCCATTTAAACCTCCATTGCAGATGCTCTTAAAAATCTATTATTTAATAAAATTATTTCAAAAAATTTATCAAAATAAGAAAAGTTAGATAGTGAAGTATTTTATTAAAGAAAAAGTTAACGAGCTTATCACATTATAATTTAATATGAAAGATATATATATAGCCAGACTTTAACATTGTCAGTGCTTTATTCAAGTTAGTATGTTTTTAAAATCCTAGGTAAAAACAACAAATAACAGATATGAACAAAAACTATCTTGTAACAGAAATTACGCAATCTTTGGCTAATAGACTCAAAAAACGTCAGGCCCCAGGTTATAAATGAATCTCAGAGTGCTTTTATCTCAAGTCGTCTTATCTTTGATAATATTATCCATGGATTTGAGTGTGTGCATTGGGTCAAAAACCACTGAAATTATAAGAAGGGTATGCAACGCTTGAACTTGATATGAGAAAAGCATATGATCGAGTGGAGTGTGGTTTTTTGGAAGTGGGATTTCGCTCCTCTTGGATTAAAAAGCTTTTAAACCACATCAAATCAGTTTCTTTCTCTCTTTGTCTGCATTAGAAAGTTTCGGGAGCCCTTAAGCCACGTAAGGGAATTCACCAAGGAGATCGACTATCAACTTACTTGTTAGTTGTTTGCGCTCATGGACTGTCATCTATGCTCGTGCACTTTTAAAATATAAAAATGATTGATGGTGTTCGTATTGCATCAGAAAGCCCATCCATTTCACACCTCTCTTTTTTGCCGATGATAGTCTTATTATTTTTTTTCGAGCCAATGAGGAGTTACGAGAGGGCATTAAAACAACTTATTAACTTTGATAAATCATCTCTCTCCTTTAGTCCGATCTCTAATATAGAGGTTCAAGAAAAAAATTAAAATAATGCTCACTGTTCCTGTGGTTCAATGTGAAATTTATATGGGTCTTCTGATTTTTTCTATGAAAAATAAAAATATTTAATTTAGATACTTGGAGCGAGTTGGAAAGAAAATTAAAGGATGGGAATATAAATTGTTTCTTGAAGGGGGAAAGAAGTACAAATGAATGCAATCCTCCAAGCCATTCCAACATATGTTATGTCATGCTTCCGTAACCCATCCTCTATTTGCAAGGAGAGCGAGAGCGAGTGCTCTAATTTTTGGTGGGATGTTGTAAAAGGGAAGAAAAACTACACTGGTGTTCATAAGATGTGTGGTTTAAACTTAAGGAGTTGTTTGGTCTAAAACTCCCAATACCTACATTGAGATTCTGAATCTCAATTCTCATTTGTTGTACGACTCAAATTTTCAACCCACAACCAATAATTTCTTACACTTAACCCTACAATTATCTCTTTTATCACATCGTCATTATATTTAAAAAATTAAATATTACTAAATACAATATAATAATGCATTATCATTCACTTTTCAAACATGATTTGACATCTACAGTAAAAAGTAAAGGATTTTGAATCCTATAACAAAAAAAGAATATGACTATTATCACCGCCCCTCTTGTGTTTTTTGACGAAGTTTTGGACAAGAGTATAGGGGTGTTGCCTTTAGAAATCCTGGAGGATGTTGGATGTTCGATTTTGCTTGCTCTTTGTGAGGATGGTGGAGTTGGGGTACCGGTTTTGAAGGAGGTTGAGTTTATCGAGCCTCATTTCATGTCGCCTGATGCATTATTGAAACTCAACTTTGAGATGTTGAAAGATATAGTCATGAAGGACCCCGATCGCGCTCCCTTAAGCCCGGATATTGCATTATATGTTTTTTAGAGCGTTGAGGTGGTGATCAAGAAAACGAAGGAGCTTGAATTGGTTGTTGGTCATTCCATTTGTTCGATGGATTTTCTAGTTATTCCGTTGATCGAGCATCGCTCCACATTCTGATTGACTTTTAATCTCTTCTTGGTGATCGACTACTCACGTTTTACCCCACCCAAGAAAGTTAGAACATTCCTTTTTCTCATCTTGTACTTATTTTCTTTGCTCGCCTTCATATCCTACTTATTATTTTGGAAAATAGAAAGGCGTGACACGACCGTCACCTCTTTTTGGATCCCGAATGACGTCGCTTGTATGAGTCATCGAGTTTTAGACGTTAAACAAGCGCTTCTTGGGAGGCAACCTAAGTTCTTACTTTTCTTTTCTCTTATTTATGATATTTTGGGAGGATCGACCAAAGTTTGAGGTCCGTTTATGCATACCCGGAGGCATACTTTGAAGGATCTAAGGTTTTGCTCGAGGAACGATGTTCAAATGAGTGAGAACGAGGCCCTATAGAATTCTCTTCGATCGACGTATGCACCAAGCGCTCGAACGACGATGTATTTTCGCCCGCGTCAGTGGCCCATCGACAATGCGTCGATAGACGCAAAACTCTCGGTTGTCTCATTGACAGCCCATCGATCGATGCTCATGTCGACGAGAACTCTCTGTCTAACCCGACGATGGGCCATCAATCGATGCCAACCCAGACCCGGCCCACTCACTTTTACCCGATTCAAAAAAAAAAGGAGTACAAAAAATCAGAAAAAAGAATCTATTCCAAAAGTCTTCAAAAATGTTTCTTCCTCTTTTCTTATCTTGTTTTCAAATAAAAATTACAAACAAATTTGAAATTTAATAATAATAATACTAATAAATTAAAAATCAAAATTTTCAATTTTTTTTCCTTTGTACACTTTTATATTTATTATTTTTGTTCGAGCCTTTTGTGTACTTTAAAAGAAAATTGAAGATTTTCAAAAAATACAAAAATATTTTTCTTTTGATATTTTTATTTTTATGTTCGAGTCCTTTGTTTTTGTTTTTCCCTACTTACCTCTTTTTGTAGGTTCATCTCGTATGCTTTTCCCTACTTACCCCTTTTGTAGGGGTTGTCATTGTTTAGTAATTTCATTCGTATGCTTGCATGTGTATGATTTGAGTCGTGTGAGTTGATCTTGGTTGGAACCTTGACGAAGTGACGTGGTTAGATGCTTTGGTTAGATTGCTTAGACTTTCGTTCGACATTAGAGTAATTGTGGGGCATGAAGTGTTTTGACCTTCTTTTATTCGTGAAATTCGTTTCGAGAGTTGAATACTCTCTACTAGCCTCATTTTCAAATGCCCTCTGTAGGGATTTTTGTAAACTTTTCATGTTGTTTTTGGAGACGTTAAAAGCTCCACATGCTTATCGAAAAATATTGTAAGTTGCATTTAGCAACATGTGATTAGAGTCAATGAACTCTCATTTTTGAGTTGTAAATATCGTGTTCATATAGTACCTCACCTTTTTGGGTACTCATTAAGAAAAATAAAGAAAAGAAAAAAAATGGTACAAGAATATAAATCCTTGTACAAGTGATGTGTATATAATAAGATGTGCAACCCTTGTACGTATTTTTTTTTTTACTTTTTATATTTTATTGTTAAATAGGTGCATAGATGATTGGGCTAGTAGGGTGCCGACTTAATGGTTTGAGCGTGAATAGATCTTGGTCAAGACATAGATGGGGGCATGCATGAAGGGCAACACATTACTTTTAGGCATTCGAAAGGGATTGTAAACCTCTTATCTCAACGTATCATCTCGTCCTTTTAGTTGAGTTTTCAAATAATTTAATGCATAACTTCTCGAATCATTTGAATGCATTAGTTTTTTGTTCCTTGGGGTGTTAAATTTTTCTTGTCTATGTCTAGTCTCGGTTTTACTTGAGGACAAGCAAAAAGCTAATTGTTGGGGAGTTGATTTGTACATATTTGTGTGTGATTTTTATATATTTTTATATGGGATAATTCCCATTCAATATACATGTGTACAAATATATTCCCATATAATCACTCCAAATTTTTTTCATCCCATTTAGACCAAATTCTTACCATTATATCCAAACTTACAACTTAAATAGTCTTTAATACCCCTAAAACCAAAGTGTTAAAGTCGGTACTATAAAATATTAATTCTGCACATGTCTACCATTTTGTATGGAATTCCATCGAAGGAATAATTCAAGACTCAAAACAAGAATAATTCACGGTAGTATAATAATTACCATCTTTTATGGTTTTAAACATTACCGTATTTTGGTAAAACTCAAATTATATTCCCATTTTGACTTCCTTCCTTATGTATCTTCGGTCAAAACATTAATTCTGTACATGTCTAACAATCATAATTCAATCGGCCTTTAATGATCATCTATTTTAAACCCAATCCTGATTCATATTTGAATATATAAATATATATATAGGATTAGGTTCAAATGAGAACCATATGTGAACCTAGGGTCAATCATAGGCCTTAGATCTAATTAAATGGATGGATCAGATTTTTCGTGTATTTCCTTATTTGATTAAAAGTAATAGGATTGTCTAATAAAAGCACTATTGGTGTATATAACTGAAAATATTATTAAAGCACTGTGATTGTATAATAAAAGCACTACTAGTATATAATAAAAGCACTAGTTCACGGGTTCGCATATAATGACATGATTCTATTTGAACCCACCCATATATATATATATATATGAATATTGTATGAAATTCTTATGAAT
The DNA here is from genome assembly GCA_014905375.1 of Phtheirospermum japonicum. Classification (NCBI taxonomy): domain Eukaryota; kingdom Viridiplantae; phylum Streptophyta; class Magnoliopsida; order Lamiales; family Orobanchaceae; genus Phtheirospermum; species Phtheirospermum japonicum. Next base: position 1,337,760 of record BMAC01000076.1, read on the forward strand.
GTAATATGGAATTTTATGAATGTAGTATGAAATTGGAATTGGAATGTTATGAATTGGAATTCGAAAACGTAGTATGAAATTTTATGAATGTAGTATGGAATTAGTAGTATGAATTGGAATTCCACAACGTAGTATAAAGTTTTTATGAATGTAGTATGGAATTCGATAGTATGAATTGGGATTCCACAACTTAGTATGAAATGTTATGAATGTAGTATGGAATTCGATAGAATTCTACAACGTAGTATGATATTTTTTATGAATGTAGTATTGAATTCGATCGGAGTCCGGCGATTAACACAGTACTATGAAATTAATATGAGTCTTATTTGAGTTAAATTTGGAAAAAAATAAAAATTGCGAAATAAAACAGTATTAATATGGTAGTATAAAATTAATATGAATATTATTTGAGTTAAATTTGGGGAAAATAAAAATTGAAAAATAAAATATGTTAGTAAGGATAAATTTGTACTTTTATATATTAGTTTGATTAAATTGGAATCAATACTTTTCAATGGATCTTTTGGGAATAAATATTTTCCTATTGGAGTAATCGGGAATTATCCCTTTTTATATTTGTCTTGTGTGCTTTAGTCGGATTTTAGTCGTATTTTGTCACATTTTTCCTTATTTTGCATTTTCGTAGCTTTTGTCATTTTTTTAGTACTTCTCGTATTTCTCTTTTACTTTTTGTAAATTTTTATGCTATTTTGATTTTCTTTCTTCATTTTTTTTTTTTGGTTTTAGGGGATTCAATCAAGCCTAAGAGCGTTAACGAGGATCACAACTGGCTCGATTTGATGAAAACATGACTCGAAACCGCGAAGCACGACCATCGATCGACGCGCCATTGACGGGTCATTTCCAACATCGGTGGTCAGACCATTTTTGGGTAAAATGACTATTTTTCCCACACTTTTACCTCTATAAATATAACATTTCTTCTTAGAAATCATAGCTCTTGAACCTCCCTAGGTATTGGATGCACAATCATGTTCTTATTTTCTCTTCACTTTATTTATTCAATTTTCAACTTTTTAGTTTTTAATAGAATAAGAATTATTGAGTATTGCTCGGATGGTGGACATAGCTTAGTCTCAATTTGTGTATTTTCTTGTTTGAACGATGAAACTCTCCATTATTTATCAATAATCTTTCATTTCCTTTTTTTTATCATCCTAATTTTTTATTTGCTTTGATTATGAGTTTCCTTGTTATGTTTATGATGTTCTTGATTCATAGTTGTTTTTCTTACATTTCTCATGGTTTTATGTTGTATAATTGTTAAAAATTCATATGATAATAATTATTGTTATTCAAAACTCATTTTCCATTGTTGTCTTCTTTCAAACTTTTATCTATTTAATCATGTCAATGCTTGCGTTAAGTTTAAATTGCATTTCTTGATGATTGTTGTTTAGAACTCATGGGTCTAATGCTTAGATGATTTTAGAACTATAAATTTGTATTGTTGGGTGTTTAATTTACAAGTTGAAATTGACACCCCAACTCGTATATTAAGTGTTCGATCAAATGACAATTGATCGTGGAGATGTTTGTAGAGCCCTAGGCCCCCATTTTGTTAATCTTTTCAAAGTTGTCGATTTTGTTTCTCGTCATTTAAATCACCTTCTTGGATATTACAGTTTTACAAATTAAAATTTGATCACGTGTTTAGCATAGCTTTTTCCTTATTTTCTCATTCGTGAATCAAATACGAAGATTGCTTTCGATTAGTTTTCTTCGAGAGATTCAACTCGAGTCAAGCTTTTCATTTACAACTGTTCCGTTCTCTTTCGGGCGAACTTTTTAAATAAAAAGTAAGTGCAAAAAAGTTAGATTCACTTGTTCAGCTAGTCGACATCTTTGGAGGGTAAAATTTTTTGAACCTTTTCTAAAGAAAGCGAAAGAAGGTTCTGTGATGTAGGTGTGTTGGTGGATGCATAAATTGTCCAAATCTGAATGAGTTTTTTTTTTCTCTTGTGTGTTTGTTGGGTTGGAAAAAAAAGACAACGGGTTACTCACGAAAATGGGTACTTTTGGGACTTATGAATGTTTGAAAATGTATCTTTATTCTTGGGTTGTGGCGAAAAATAAGGTGTTTTCACTGTTCAAATGGAGTCCACCTCCTATCGAAAAATTTCGCCTCGATGTGGATGTTTGTGTTAATGTTGCGGAAGGTAGATTTTGGATTGACGGAATTCTAAGAGATTGTAAAGGAACTCCTTGCCTGGCTTTTGGAAAGCAAATAATTCAACTGCATTCTGTTTTTGAAGCAGAACTTGCAGCGATTTATGAAGGACTAGTTACGGCACAAGCTTTAGGCTTTTTCCCAAAATGCGTAGTATCAAACTCTCTATTAATGATTAATGATCCATGCAGTGACTGACTTCAGAGAGACCAAAAGATTATATAGAGACTTGGGTTTCGAAGATTAATTTGATTTTAGCTGAGTTGATGTTAATATGTATCATGCTAAGAGAACTTCAAATGTTGTTGTATATCATCTTGCTTTTTTCGCTTCTCTTTCCCATCGTTTGTTTGTACGGGAGCGAGGGAAATTTTCTAGTTGGCTCAAAAAATTTATGCAATTAAAGAATACAATGTTATATAGGTTTCTTATTGATGTGTAAAAAATAAAAAATGAATGGACCGATGATACCGATCATGACTATATAGCCCACTACTACAAGCCTAGAGTTCTCTTTCATTAAACACTTAAAGAAACCCTAATCTCGCCAAAATTAATGTCCGCCTGGCCAAACTAAAAAAAATCCTTAAAACCCACAAATATTTTGTTGGTATTCTTTATCCACACCACACAAGCTTGGGATCTGATGACCTAAATAAAAAAATACAAAATAATGTTTTCTATCCCCCACACGATTTTTTAACAATAAATGCAACAGCAAGCCCAGATTGTCTTGTTCCACTATCTGAATACTGTATTTTAATCCCAATTTTATAATTAAGTAAGGTCAAATTGCTACAGATTTCAACAGAACCTATAAAATATGCATATAGTACAAGTATATTTAATTGTATTACAAGTTTTTGGTTTATTTTATTCAAATAAAGTAGCAATTTATGCATTCCCGAATCAAAGTGGAGATGGGGCCTGCTCCAGTCTAGTCTAGTGCCAAATTTTCATAGATAAGATCACAATATTACAACTAGTAAATAAGATGTGGCAATTATATTAATGCAACTAACATACTGTTTTAAAAAATAATAAATAAGAGTTGTCAAAATAAATTAATAAAGTCTGGTTTAAAAGTTCACTGTATCACATTACACGCTTGTCGCACTTACTTTTTATGTATATTTTACAGTGTGTGGAAAAGAAAAAGAACAACATGTAAAAGTAATTAATAATTAATTTGTTCGATCTCGATATAACAAAAAGAAGAGCTAAAGACGTGTTATTCTTTTAACTTTGGCATATGCATTTGGTGGTGATCAAATAATAGTATTGTTTAATTAACGTGATTCACTTACTTTCAATTTTATCTATCGCTTTTTTTCCCCTTCTTCAGAAATAATAAATAATTGAAACTGCAGCAATGTATGACTTCTAAAATAACTAAAACTAATGTTATTATTTCTTTTGTAATGAAATTTGAATATTGAACACCTATTTCTTAGTCCCTCTCTTTTAAAATAAGTAAATAAATATCGTTCTGTCTATACTAAAAGAAGAAGGAGAAGATTATATCATAACTAATTTACCCTCAAATAAACTTACACAATCTATTAAATATGTTTAAATATATTTTCCCAAAAATGAAAGGAAAAAATAAACTCCACTTTATCTCTTCTTCTATTTTGTCTACGTGGAAATTGATAATTTGTAAAGAAATCATATATTATTAGTAAGCTGAAAAATAAAATATTTATTAGGAAAGAGACGGGGATTAAACAGGCAGAAAGTATGACATATATCTACAACAATGTTTAATAAAAAATAAGAATTCACAACGACGCTTTATTTTAAACCTGAGTGAGTTGTATAAACTATCAAATGATTGAGTTGTTTATTTTAAGGAATAGGTGGAATTTATGAATGTCAGGCTTTAAATTGAAGGGAAAACTATTTAGAATTTTTATTCGCAGTTAATTTGTATACACGACATCCTTGTATTTAAATACACAAGCTTGCTCAACTGACTACTATACACTTGGAATTCAAAATTCAAAAAGATTAATATCACATCAACAAACTTTCAGCAAAATACAAGGAACGAACTTGTTGTTCTATTATGGTGTTCCTATTCTTTTGCTTGAGGTTGTGGCCCAATGATTTTAAGTTATCTTATCTCCAATACGCCCCCTCAATCAAATGGGCAGATCCCGAACATGAAGGTTGTCCCGAAGTATCTGAAAACGAAGAGAGGGCAGTGGCTTTGTTAATAAATCTGCAAGTTGGGCCTTGCTTGATATGAAGGAGACTTTAAGTTTTTTGGCTGAAACTTGATCCCGAACATTATGGAAATCTATCTCGATTTATTTTGTTCTGGAATGACAAACTGGATTTGAGGATAAATAAGTGGCTCTTATATTATCACACCATAGAATTGGACTCTTTACTAGAGGCAGACGCAAATCACTCAGAACAGATTGGAGCCATTGCAACTCGGCAGCTGTATTGGATAGGGATTTGTACTCAGATTCGGTACTGCTACGAGCGACACTTTGTTGTTGTTTTCAACTCCAGCTAATGAGGTTTGATCTATGTAAAATGAAGTAGGCTCCAACACTATGTCTATCATCTTTGTCACCAGCCCAATCGGCATCACTATAGCCTTGAAGATAATGATTCGAGTGGCGTTGGTAATGAAGACCGTAGTTTACTGTCAACTTTAGGTACCGAAAGATTCGCTTGACAGCTTGCCAATGAGTTTCAGTAGGTTGATGCATGAACTTGCTTACACGATGGACAGCAAAGGCAATGTCGGGACAAGTAAATCCTAAATAATGTAATGATCCAACAATACTTCGATAGAGTTGGGGATCAGAAAACTCATGCCCCTCAAATTTAGATAGGCTGCAAGAAGTACTCATGGGGGTTGTATAGGGCTTTGCTTCATGCATGTTAACTCGTCGTAACAAATCTGCTATATATTGTCTTTGAGTCAAGTAAAGATCATGACCATCGAATAGAGCCTCAACACCAAGAAAATAGGATAGAGTTCCTAAATCTTTTGCTGGAAAGATAGCTCCAAGTTGTTGTATAAAGGTATCAATTGCATCTGAAGAGGTTCCGGTGATGATTATATCATCCACATATACAAGAATAAAGAGAGAAATATTTTTGTTGTGAAGTGTAAATAAAGAGGTAGCTGCCTTCGAACCAACAAATCCCATTTTTTGTAATTGCTCAGATAGACTGGAAAACCATGACCGAGGAGCCTGTTTAAGACCATATAAACTTTTCTTTAAGTGGCACACGCGATTGGGAAAATCGGGATGGACATACCCCTGAGGTTGCTGCATAAAAACCTCCTCTTGTAATTGACCATGAAGAAAAGCATTTTGGATATCAATCTATCGAATACTCCATTGGTGAGTAATAGCTAATGATAATAATAATCATATTGTTGCTGGCTTAACCACGGGACTAAACATCTCAGTGAAATCAACCCCGGGTTCTTGATGATAGCCTTTTGCCACAAGTCGCGCTTTAAAATGCTCAATAGTGCCATCCGCATGCCATTTAATTCGGAACACCCACTTATTACCAACAAGATTAGTGCCAATTTTATGTGGTACAAGATCCCACTTGCAATTTTTAACAAGAGCATTGAACTCAATATCCATAGCTTGTCGCCAATGGGAATGTTTAGACGCCTCAGTGAAACAAGTAGGTTATGTAAAAGAAGTAGAACAAGTTAGCAAACATTGAGGAAGTGGATATCTAGTCATACCAACATAATGATTTTTCGGCTTGAGTGAATTGGTTTGAGATCGAGTAATCATGCGACGGGGTAGCAATTGGGCGACGGAATGGTTTAATGCATTGTGGTGAGAAGTTCCAACATCATCAGTAGAAGTTTGAGTGGAAGTCGTAGCTGGTACTTGAGCATCACTTGAGTGTAACATAGTAGCCTGAATATCCGAAGAAGCATGATTTGGTGGAATCACATGGTTAAATATTGGTACCTGCTCATTTAATATATTAAGGGAACCTGCATTGTTAGTGCTTGAATTACGTAATGAGGATGGCAATGAAAAAGTATCCGGATTGGGAGGATCTAAACGAGATGACTCATTTTTGTATGGAAATAAGGATTCGTCAAAGACGACATAACGTGAGACATAGATTTTCCCCGTGTCCAAGTCAAGACATTTATAGCCATGGTGTGATAGACTATAACCAAGAAAAATGCAAGTTTTAGAACGAGAATCAATTTTATTTTTGTTATAAGCTCGCAAATTCGGCCAACACGCGCATCCAAATACACGCAAAAATAAGTAGTTTGGTTTATGATTATAAGCCATTTCAAATGGCAATTTAGAATTTAGTGCTTTGGAAGGAAGACGGTTAATAATATAAGTAGCAGTTAAAAAGGCATCTTCCCAATATTGTTTCGGCAATTTGGAGTGAGCTAGCAAAGATAACCTCATTTCTAAAATTGGCGATGCCGGCGTTCAACGGAGCCCATTTGTTCATGAGTGTAAGGGCAGGCTACACGATGTTGAATTCCACAAGTTCTAAAATATGCATCATGCGTCTGTATTCACCGCCCCAATCACTTTGAATGGATTTAATTTTTGAATGAAAATGGCGTTATGCATAATTTTGGAATTGTATAAAAATGTTTTCAACATCTAATTTTAATTTTAAAGGAAAAATCCAAAGAAATATAGTAAATGCATCTAAAAATCAAACATAGTAACGTGAGCCAGAAGTAGAAATAACAGAGTTAGGGCCCCAAACATCTGAATAAATTAATTCTAGAGGTTTAAAAACATAATGAGTTGAACTGGAAAAGGGCAAATTGTGGCTCTTAGACATCTCACACTCAGGACAAATATTATGTCTCTTATTGGAACTAAATGGGTACTTTATTATGCTCAAGCACTTCTCGGACAGTAACAAAAGAGGCATGACCAAGACGACCACCAATAAACGCAGATGGAAAATAATAATGAAGAGACGGAGAGAAGCAATAAAGGCCATCATTGACAAATCCTTTACGTAGGACGTTCTTCGGGTAATCCTTAATCAAGAAAAAAACTGTGAAACTCAAAATAAACATGATTATCTTGAGTAAATTTTTGAACAGACAAAAGATTTTTTGTGATTTTAGGTACAACAAGAATATTATCAAGAATAAAAGAAGAGGATGAATTTGATAAAGAACCAACTCCTATATGGGTGATTTTCAAACATGTACCATCACCAATTTGGATTTGGTCGTTTCCAGAGAAGTCATCACTTCGGATATTCAGGTTGCTTATGTTGTTCATCAGATGATGCGTAGCACCAGTGTCGGGATTCCACTCTTGTTCAACTAAGTGCTGTTGGGATTGGTGGGATGCTAAATTAGCCTGCGGATTTGAACGAGGTGGTGGAGTTTGGAAGTTTGTATCGAAATGTTTCCAACAACGAGATGTCGTATGGTTAGGCTTCTCACAAAGTTGACACACAATACCAGAATAACCACGGCCACCCCCACGGCCATTGAACTGATGACGCCCCCTTCCTCGAGAGGCTGGTAGATTAAGACGACCTCGTCCTCCAAAAGTGAAATGTGGTCTAGTAGCAACATTATCTGAAGCACCAGGAAATGATAAAATCTAATTATTGTGCTGAATACGAGCCTCACAGGTTAAAAGCATGGAATAAACTTCTTCCAAGGTGAGAGAAGTATCACGATGAGTCACCATAGAAACAAGAGAGTCATATTCTGGTCCAAGTCCAGCAAGTAAGTATGTGATAATATCATCAGAATTGAGAGCTTGGCCAGCAATGGCCAGTTCATCGGTGAGACGTTTGATTGTCATGAAATATTCAGTGGCAGATTGGTTGCCTTTGCGTAAGGTAGAAAGTTGAGAGCGAACATGGACGGCCTTGGCACGAGATTGAGATGCAAATGAGGAGATTAAAGCTTTCCAAACTTCGTTAGAAGTGCTGCAATGAGCGACTTGGGCTAAAACTTCATCAGAAATAGAGGAATTAATACAACTAAGAATAAGGTTATCTTGAGTTTCCCAAATTTCAAATGATGGGTTGGGAACGATAGATCCATCGGTTGCTGTAATAGTTCCAGCAGGCTTTTTAATGGTGTCGTCAACATAACCAAACACCTTTTGACCTTTAAGGTAGGGTACCATGGTGGCTCTCCTTATGGGGTAGTTCACACGCGTCAGCTTAGTGAGATTAATGGAGGAAGATGGATTAAAGATGGGAAGAGAAGTTATAGTGATGTTGGTAGTGGAAGAATCTGGAGAGGTAGAAGACATGGTGGGAGAAAAGATTTAATCAGACATAAGTCTTATCGGCTCTGATACCATGTCAGGCTTTAAATTGAAGGGAAAACTATTTAGAATTTTTATTCGCAGTTAATTTGTATACACGACATCCTTGTATTTAAATAAACAAGCTTGCTCAACTGACTCCTATACACTTGGAATTCAAAATTCAAAAAGATTAATTTCACATCAACAAACTTTTAGCAAAATACAAGGAACGAACTTGTTGTTCTGTTATGGTGTTCCTATTCTTTTGCTTGCGGTTGTGGCCCAATGATTTTAAGTTATATTATCTCCAATAATGAATGACATTTCAAATGAATCGATTACTTTTGTTTGGAGTTATCAATTTTAAGTCATTTTGGCTCGATCGAAGAATATAGCAGCCTGAGCGCTTTATAGGCTCAAAAAGTGATCTAAGGTTTGGGTCGGTTGGCCTGATATAAAAATGCTTTAATATTTTTGATTATTATAACGTACACCACATAGTACAAGGATATACACTAAATTAAACTATAGTTTGATTGTTAGTGACAGAGTCTTGCTTCTTTTTTTTTTTTTTAAATGCGAAGTTATTGGTCAAATTTGTTAATTTGGCTGAGCCAACCAAAACTAATAATTCTTTATTATGACATAGTACTTAGTTTTTGGATCATCAATTACACTTGAGGTTTTCACATATATGTTCGCAATTGTATCTTAACTTGAAATGGCTTCTTGATTACAGGTGTACTGATAATGCACTCGAAGATATACATGTGGCATTAGGCAAAACACTCCAAGAATTACAACTTGAATACCTAGATTTGTACCTTATATGTTCGGTCACGCAATCTTCATTAAGTTTGTGTACGTCTTTTTTCTATTTTAAATAAAAAGTCGAAAGAATAAGAGAAAAAAGTTAAAATATTGACATAAGAATTGTTTGTATTTTGAAATTTAATGTATAATTCAATGATCTATCATACAACTATATGATTTTACAGATCCATTGGCCCGCTCGGATGAAAAATAGGTATGTTGGCTTTAAACTTGAAAACCTTGCCGCCACTTATATACCTTGCACATAGAAGACCGTGGAAGCACTTTGACTCTGGTGTATATTTGTGTTTTTCCCGAGTCTTTGGCTTTCTATTTTGATTTGTGATGTGTGAATAGTGTTATACAAATACATTGCGTAATATATTTCATGAATAATAAATTGAATTTTAGTGAATCGTCATATTTTCTTATTGAATTTTCTAAATTTTTTGGATTATATGTTATGTTTGATTTCTACTATTAGTTTAGGTATCAGTTAAGAAATTATCATACTTATTATTTGAGTTGTTTTTATCTTTACAAGTATGTTTCAATTGCTTGGATGTTTTATTAGAATATTTTCTTGGTATTAATGTTCCATCCGAGCGGTTGTCATTTACGTAATTCTATTATAATATTATCATAAAATTTTCATTATGATGTTTTTTCCCAATTTGTATTTGCATTTTTCAAATCTGTTTATTCATATATCTTACACCTATTTCATAAAATGTGGTGATTTATAGTTTGTTTGTTTTTTGTCTTTTTTGTCATATACATACATGAGCTGAGTATTCTGTCATCACCATGGTTATGATTTATTTTTGAAAATATTATAAGGTTATTTTAAAATCAATAATAATTTTCATATATTATATCTTTCTTCTACATATAGGTAAGTTTTTTCTTAACAACTTCTTAATGAATGAAGAATTTAACAACTCTATTTTTAATTACAATTTTCAAAGTATTTTCGCATTTATTGAGTGTAAACTAATAAATACAGGGGAAAGGCTCCTTGATGGTTGTCATTGAAATGAGTTTGTACTTATCAATTCTATCTCCAACTCCAACCTTTAGATCCACTTCTAAGGGGTCTGTTTGGACTAACACTCGTTGGAATTCTGAATTCTAATATTCAGAATTCTGGATATTCAGAATTTTGTGAATAGTAAAAATTTTTATTTGTTATAAGATTTAAAATCCTTTACTTTTTACTATAGATGTCAAATCATATCTGAAAAGCGGGTGATAATATATTATTATATTATATTTGATATCAGATCATGTCTGAAAAATGGATGGTAGTGTGTTATTATATTGTATATAGTAATATTAAATTATTTAGTTGTAAGATATTATTATTTAAGTATTTGATTTTTGGGTTTTAGAACAAATAAATATTCGGTATTCTGAATTCCGAACCCAAGATTCGGAGTCGTAGCCCAAACACGAAAGGAACTGTAAGGGCAATAAAAGCTTCTTGATGGTCCTAATTTTGGTTATAATTACAATTTGTCCCTTTTATTATTTCCTTTATTATTTATTTGTATTTTTGTTTTTGTACTCTAGATGAGTGTATTAGCTGTTAATACATTGTAATTGGATAACATAGACTTTAAGTATTCCTTTATAATGGATGTTGGTAGGAAACATTAGCATTATAAGAACTCAAAATGATTGTATTATGTCATATTTTAGCTTATGGGCCATTAAAACAAATATTTTTGAAAGTAATTATAAGCTATATAAAACTATAACTTTGGCTTATAACTTTAAATTAAAGTGATTATCAATTTTAGACATAACATATATTAGATAATCGTTTTTTTACATTGTAATATTAAAATGATTTTTAACTTTTAAATCTATATTAAGAAATTTACAAACACATGAAAACCTTATTCTCAACTTTTAGGTTATTAGCTCGAAAAAATTATTACTAGTCTTGAAATATACATCTACTTATATTCTTAATGGGTGATGAACTAAATTGGCATTGTAGCATGAAAAGTAATTCAAAGAAGTGTGTTAATGAGATTCGAGGTGAAAAATCCATGTTTATGTTTATGACTACTTTTCATATCTTGAATGATTATGATAAGCTTTTAAAATATAAGTATACTAGTCCTTAAGAAGTCGTTAATATTTTTACAATTCAATTTTGTTTAATTTTTTTGGTCTCATTAAGGGTATTTTGTTCTACTTAACAACCATTCCCGTGCACAACACATAAGATTATTTATTATAAGAAACATGTAAATGAACATAACGATACCGGTTCTTGAGCTATATTTATTTTGGTACTGGACATCAATACAATACCACATATGTTAAAAAGTTGATATTCAAAAATTATTTTAAAATATAGTTGGACTTTTTTAAAGTTTCTTTTGATTAAAAAATTTTCCTTTTAAGATTTAATTAGTAGAGAAAATTTTCATATTCTCCAGAAAAAACATATTATACCAAATAGTATAGGGAGAAATTATTTTTCCATTCAATCCATTTACTTTCAATTCAATCCAAACTACTAAAAAGTACCAATTTACCCTTACTAAAAGTTTCCTCTTTTTTTTCTTTCTTTTTTCCAACTTCAATTCAAACAAAATTCATAATAATGCATGTGAATTTCATACTACATCATAAAATTCGTACTAACAAACGTCGATACTACCAGCCGCCACCGGACTCTGACCAAATCTCACACTACTTTAGGGAATTTCAAACTATATCGTGAAATTCATATTATTTCGTCAAATCCCGTGAAATTCCGTACTTGTCGGTTGAGTTTCATACTAGTTTTGTTAAATATCATACTAAGTTTGTTAAATTTCAAACTAGTCCGATCGAATTTCATTAGAATTTCATACTGCTTCATCAAGTTTCATACCTATATATGAAATTTCATACTTGTTTGTTGAATTTCATACTATTTTTATTAAATTTCAAACTACTCTAATCATATTTCATGTTAGTAGAATTTTATACTACGCATAATTGCATACTATTTCATCAAGTTTCATACCTATTTGTGAAATTTCATACTTGTAAGTCAAATGTCACATTAATCATATTAAATTTCACACTACTTCTTAATTTTCTACTAAATCCCTTAATTAATTTCAATAATAGATATGTGATTAAGAGTGGATCTATTGAACAATAAAGCAGTCCCAAATACCCAATTTATGTTGAAACTACAGTTAGGAACAAAGAAATCGAAATTCTTTAATTCAATCCCATAAAACAAACAAACAAAAAAAAGGTCCATATTCCGCAATTTAACCACATGTCGTTGTCATCGCCATCCTATAGCCGATAACACAAACACTAGACACCATTCGACCGAGTAGAGAATAATCAAGCAGAACAAAGCTCGCCAATCAAACCCCTTAACGTGTCGCCGCAGTTTTGCTATCCCTAATCAAGCGAACAATGTCAACACCACCAGAATTCACCACCATCGACAACTCTTTCGCAGACGCACCGCCACTAAAACCAGAGAAGTGACGGAAACAAGCAAAGTGCAAATATATATGGCTTGTTAATAGTCACTCGTTCACCGTCTTTACGCACCAGCATTGTGATTCCAGGGCGATTAGCCCATGGTTCTGATTCGAATGGGCTGCCTCCTCCATCTTTCGCCGATGGTTTTACAAGGTGGTGTGGCGGTGGGGCTCGCAAATCGGGGAGAAGCTGATCGAGAGTAAGGTTTTTGATTTATCCTTTTAATTATCACAAAAAATAAATAATGGAGAAGAAGACAGAAGGCAATTGAGTTTGTTTTTTTAATTATTATTTCTCCCTTTAATATATAATATTAGGGGGATTTTAGGTATAGGGGTGTTTTTGTTAATTTAAATTATAATATTGATTTATGAGATACTCCCTCCATCCACAAAAGATACGCGGGTAGACAAAAATACGGAGATTAAGAAGACAAAAAGATTGTAATTGCGATTATAATTTTTTTGCTATTTTTCCTACTTCACCATTGACTTTTTAGCATTTCAATAAATAAAGTAAACTAATTACGGGTGTTTTAGTCCTTTTTGTGGTATTCTAACTTTTAAAAAGAAACATGTCTATCTTTTATGCACGGACGAAAATGAAAAACATGTCTATCTTTTGTGGACGGATGGAGTATTATCTAACTAAATGGAATAGAAAGAGTTAATGCATTAAATAAGAATTGTTAATGATATGGGATTATAGAAAATGAGAATTTTCCCATATTAATAAAACTACACTAGAAAATATGTCTAATTATAAACGGACCCTATTAATTCACGTGTTACACATGGGTCAATTTTATGTCACAATATCTGGAGTTAAGAGTTGTAAAAGTTGAAATTTTTTTGCTACGACGAATATGATATCATTGTTAATAAGACTGATAATGTAGTATAAAAAAAGTTTTTTAAAATTTAAAGTAAATAATTTTCTTTTTCTTTTTGCTACTAATAATTCACTTCCTCAAATTAATAAAATTTACGTAATTATATAAAAATTTTATATTTTTATTTATATACCCAGATAATAGTACGCACTAAATTAAGAAGGTTTATTACTTTTAATTAATATCCATTTCTTTTATTGTTAACTAATAAGTCAACTGGTGCACAACTCGAAGAACAAATATGCTGCATTACATTTTTGTTTCAACAAAACAAATTGTGTTTGTCATTAAACCACCTTCCAACAAATTCACTGCATATTAAAAAGTCTATTGTCATTGGTGCACATTGGTGCACATTTAGATCTGAATTCATATATGCTTTGTGATGCGAACCAAAATGTCCATACGTAATATTATTTGATTTATGAGGTTATTTGTGGTAAGCAACCTCATTTATGGGAGAGGGTGTTCCTCCTAAAAGATGAGCAAGCTGTGTTGTGATTTTGAGAAGTGAGCGAGCTGTTTTGGTATTAGCGAGCTGTTTGTGAAGAGTAGCGACAACCAAGGACTTCTCTTGTATCTATAAAAGGAGGAGCATACCTCTCATTATTTTAAACCTATGATATCATTATATTGCATTATTGTTGAGAGAAGAAGTGGTGATTTCGCTTATTAACTTAAGCGTCGGAGGGCCTTAACGGGCTCGAAATCCGGCATGTTCTAGGCGTTGTTTTGCAGGATCGGTGAGGTCGCTTGGAGGATCGTGAGAGATTGGGAAGGTCGCTTTGACGTATTTGAAGTTCCGTTTAGGTCGCTGATCTCAATTTTGAGGTTAGTACCCCCTATATTTGGTAGCCCAACTTTTTGGACTTATCACTTTGAATGACAAATATGATTTAAAATAGACTTTGTATTAAATAACCAGTCATTCTTTAGATGTGATTAGTATTTAATTCTTGGCAATGGATATGCTTGATAAGCCAAAATTTTTGATTTATTGCTATTACATTAATTTCTTATACGAATCTAAGTTGACAGTAGCGAATTTTGAAATGTTAGCCTCATGGTAATGGCCAAGTTCTTTGATGGGCTATCCCATTCAAAACCAACTAATAATGTTGATTTATCTCATTCAAGATTAACCAATCAAAGAAATTAAGTAATTGGGTGGGAAATACACAAACAGTCAACAAAACAAATGCAGAAAGTGCAAAATAAATTAAATAATATAAAAGTCTAGCACCCTCACTACTTCTTGCCAACCATGTACACAACAGCTACATGCAAATTGAAAGGGAGCATCTCTTGTCATCTAGATTGTTTCCATCCTCCAATAACTAAATATTATAATCATCATATATTTCCCCTGATATATTAATTTACACATCACTTTCAAGATTAATTTTATATTACCTATAGCAATAGATAAGTGAATCGCTCCACATGATTATTTGATATTCCAAGATGTCATATTCTTCAATTTCCAAATCTACTGCTTAATGGTTAACAAACAAATAAATTTATTCTTTTACTTGAGGGTAATAATGTAACCATAGCCATTGGATGGGTAAATCAATAGATTTGCAAGGAAAAAAAAAAGCCTCATAACTTGTTAATGAATAATAACCAAGTGGTTAAGACTCAATATTACGAGAGTATCAATAGAAATACCACCAATTGTTTCTCTTTTAGGATTTGTATTTACAAATACCTAATAACTTTTGCAATACTTTTGATTTTAGTTGGTCGTCTATACATAATCAATTTTGCGCAAAAAATCTACATGACATCATTCCGGCTAAACCTATCGAATATTCATCTATGAAATACATGTGCTTGATTGGCAAATGCTCCAAGTGATATTCTTCTTTTTTTTCTTTGAGTTTTTTGTTAAATTAACAATATTTAATTGTTCACGAAGATAATTATCGTCAGCCTTTAATATACTAAAATTGCAATTTACCCTTTCCCTTTTTTTGGATTGTTTGCAGATGAATTGTTATTTGTTCAGTGCCTTTGCCCTTTTGTCTTAAGTTCTTGAGTCTAGGAATAAAGTTAATTTTGATTTTAATGCAGACACACGGTTACGGGGGTAGCCACGTAGGACGAGATTTCTTCATTGAGTGGGTGGACACGTGGCAGATCATGGGGAGACTCCATGAAGTGATAGGCCCCAATAAATTTAATAAAAAATTCAACAAGCGACAAAAGCAAAAGCAATGGTGGGTCAACCATTTCGGGCTGTGGGTCCTACTGGTCCGACGTGGTCACAACAGTCACATAAATAATGGTATGTCAAAGGCGGTTTTATTAAAGTGACAGCACTGTGAAATAACAGGTTGTGTGAATCCAACCACACCACTCAAGTTGTAGATGCGCACATTTATAATTACCTAACTTTTAAACATCTGGCATTGTAGTCATTACTCATTAGGATATGGTCGTGGGCCCCACCAATAGATCTTAATATAACTATATATATGGCCACCGAATATTAATATTGGGGAGACTTTTGACGTAAAATAAAAATGATTTAAAAGTTCGGACTTGATTTCCATCTATTTGAATTGTATCACAGATTGAGACCTTGATGTATATTTTTGAACTTTTGTGGTCTGGTTTAGAGCAACACAAAAATTTTGAAAATCACACTATACATGAAAAATATCAAACATTAATTTGAGTAATTATATCTAAAAAATACAGATGGATATGGATGTACAATTTTTTTTTTTTAAACCAAAGATTAAAGAATTGGAAAATGCGAAGTTGTTGAGAGTGAAATGAGTTTTAATCTAAAATTATTTATGGATGAAGTAGTAAAATTCCTTCAAACTTTCGCCCACTCCTTTTTCTTTTTCTGGTAAGGGTAATAAGATTCGACTGTCCATTTGCCAGATTAGAGGAATCCGTTTTAGTCCTGATTCACCGATTCTTGGTATGCGTTTGTTTGATTGATTAAACAAGTTTACGAGGTTGAGGAGATTGTACTTTTCACTTTGGATGCATTTTTTAACAAGAATAAATCGTGCCATGATCTCAATTTGTATTTCACCTCGAGACAAGTTTAACTAGAAGTGAACATATATTTAGTGTTTATGTATGTAAAATACTTTTTGAATTTCTAAATTCCACATTTATTTCCTTCTCCCTATTATCTAACTTTTTTTGACTATGTTGATGTCATTCATAAAAAAATAAGAGAATATGAATGATTATGCTCATATATAGATTGTGTATAAATAGTTAAAATCATAAACAATTTCCAATAAGGAATAAGTGAGTTAGTGACTTCGAAGATGAGTAGTTGTGTATTTGAACTTGGTACTATTTACAAATAGAAGATGATAATTGATAAATTTAAGAGGATGCATGTTTCGTAGATTATTTCAAACATAATCTTGATGCGGAGTTTGAATTACTAGTTTTAATAATTTTATTACTGCGTATGATAATTTTATTATTAGTTTGGGTAATTTATGTCTAGTTATGATAATCATATTGAATTGATATCAAATGCACTAATTTTACAAATATTTTGAAGATCGCTCGTGAGAGAATTGAGTCGACCGTAGTGCGGTAAGTTGACTCAAGTCGAATCTCTCGATAAAGACTAATAGAAAGCGATCATTGCGTTTGATTCACGAAAAATAAAATAGATAAAAAAAAGTTATGTTAAACACGATGTCAAATTAGGTTTTGAAGTTTATAACAACTAAGTTAATTTAAGACTTCGGAAGGATCAATAAAACGGGGGTCTAGGGTTGTAAATTAGTTTCCACTATCAGTTGACAATTTATCAAACACTTAATTTACAAATCGAGGTTGTCAATCCCAACTCTCAATTACACACCTGGTAATCACTAATTGATGCAACTCATTTAGACCCTGCACCCATAAGTTATATTCTAAACTCATCAACTGATGCAATTATATAATTTAAGAGCAAGTACAAATATAATTAAACCAATAAAAAAATACATAGTTAAGTTTGGTGAAATCATGAATAATTAACTAAAAGTACAAATATATTAATACAAGCATCTACTCTTGGACGAGATAAACACACTAGTCTTACACATCTACTAACCTGGAAAGCTATTATATATTACAAGTTAAATGCGAGTTGAATGTGGCTAAGCTCACTTGCCCTTCACTACCACCTACACAGAGCATGCCAAAAGATGTTAAAAACAATGAAAACAATAAAGAAGACAACAATGGAAAAAATGAAAACAATAAAGAAGACAACAACGGAGGAAACTGCAAGGTTCATGAATAATACAAAATAACCATTAACCATTTAAACTACTACCTGTATATAAGAGAACAAATTACTTCAAATATTCATGGCAATTATAAATAAAATAAAATAGAACATGAATTAGAAATTACCCTAAGAATAATTATTTTTCAAAAGCTCAAAATTCAAATAAGAGAAAGTTACACCAAGTACTTTAAACTAATCCACAACATAAACTAAACTAATTTAGGAGCTAAGCTAAAATTCTACTAACTAATATTACTAATGTTCTGAGGATGGTTTATACTTGAAAGTGCAAAAGGATGAAAGACCTTCTGTCGACCAGTTGTCGATCTACGGTGTCTCTACCGTCCAGTAGGAGTCGATCGAGGGAGGAAAATGATCGTGTATCGATGGCACGTCGATACCCTGTCGATCGAAGGTGGCAGGTAAATCTCAGACGTTTGGTCAACGCTGTGCACTCGACATAGGCGTAAGCAGCGCATCGATTGTCCATCAATGGCGCATTGATAGACGATTGTGCTTCATGGATACGAATCTTGTTCTCGTCAAATTGAGCCGGTTGTGATCATTGAGAACGCGATTTGGCTCGCTCGACTATCCTAAAATAAAGAAAAATAAATTAACTTAAAAATCTAGAAAAATATGAAAAATACTAAAAAGATGACAAATATTAAGAAACACAAAACAAATAACAATGAGACAAAACGATTCAAACTCGATTAAAACACACAAAACAAGGTCACCTATCTCGATTACGTGATTCTTGAAAACATAATTATTGCAAAACATGATTATAGTGTTATAAAAACACAACTTAATTGAGTTGACAACCATTAAATACAAGTTTGAATTGCAAAAGAAATACAAGTTTTCTTCGAGTTTGTAACATTGAAAAGACGCTAATGTCTAGTATTACTATATGTTATATGTGATAGTTTTATTATTGGATATGATAATATTATTATTATAAACGGTGATGAGTTTTGAAGAATTAGTGGTGTGGTAATTTTATTATTATACGCAGTAATTATGTATTATCAATTGTAATAATATTATCGATTGGGAAAATGTGGAAATATATTTTTACGAATTTGACAGAAAAATTTCATGGCAAAATTGTAATTAAAAAAGTTCGAAAAGTTAGTTGTCAAAAAATTGAACCTAGTTGGCAAATAAATAGGATGCGCATTCTATTGACAAAAATACCATTATTTTGTATTTATTGATCACTTATTATTATGATGATGATTATAATTATTATTAACTAAAGTCCACCTTATAATGGAATTGTCCACAATAAATCTTCAAAATTTGATATAAAAATATTAGCTGTTAATTAAATGTTTAATAAGGCTTACGATTAAACATTGATTAATATAAGCTTACAAAAATAACCATTTAAATATTAATTTTGAGAGAGAATGACATCGATTAAGTTGTTGGTTGATAATTTTATGAAGATGGAAAAAAATGAAAATTGAAATGGTTAGTTCGTCTCATTTCTATATGGGAATATAATACTCGTTTAATAATTTTATTATTAATTATAATAATTTAATTTCTAGTTGTGATAATTATTTTATTATTAATAGTGATAATTTTGTTATTGTCTCG
The DNA here is from genome assembly GCA_014905375.1 of Phtheirospermum japonicum. Taxonomy (NCBI): domain Eukaryota; kingdom Viridiplantae; phylum Streptophyta; class Magnoliopsida; order Lamiales; family Orobanchaceae; genus Phtheirospermum; species Phtheirospermum japonicum. Next base: position 1,357,322 of record BMAC01000076.1, read on the forward strand.
AGCAATAAATAGTTTACTATAATTTATATTTATTGAAAATAAGGTTGTCTTGTTATAATAATGAGTGGATATTATAAGTAATCATATCATCGACTATAATTTTTTAAAACACAACTGCTACAGATGTTTAGTACCGTATTATAGAAAAATAATTTAGTTGAGCTAACAAAATTAAAAACATAAATAAATTGCAACAGGAAAAAAATTACTTTGAATTTGTTTTCATTGATAGGGAAATGGAATGACAATATTTTAAATATGTGAATCAATAATTTCTTAAATCAGGTGAAATACACATAAACATATTTTTTTGGATGGATAAATCGTATATTATAAAATATGTGAAATTAATGATAGTATGATAATCGACCTTGCCACGTGAGTGGTTAAGTGTTGGTTTATGTTATTTTGGTGGTGATGTTATCATTTCGTTTGGCAATAAAGAGATATTTTGGGGTTTGGATGAGTGGTGAATGAGAAGAAAGAGAAAAAAAGGTTGTGGATAATGGGCAGTAGCCAATAACAGGATCTAAATGCTCTCTAGGAGATAAAAAGGCAAAAATTGAAAATAACATCTTTTTTGTTACGTGTCCAGATTTGAGTTGGACACGTACGAAAAGTGACTTTGCCACGTAAGATGACTTGGTTTTGGGTGTGTAATAATAAATGTGAAACCAGAAAATTATTATGGGTCCCAACTAGGCAAAGGAACACAGGACAGTCACCACTCCCGAAAAAATAGAAANAAAAAGGTAGATTTCTGGTTTCTTGGTACTTTCTTTTTTTACTTTCTATGGTAATCCTACCTAATTTGCTTGTGTAAAAATAATATTCTATCTGTTTTGTTATTGTGGGACATGCTTGACTCGATGTGGAATTTTGAATAAAAACTGAGATTGGGAATAATTAATAATAAAAAAAAACACGGTGTTGTTCTCTATTTTTATACTCCTAAATAGCAAATGAGGATCAATTATGTAGCTTCGGTTGTAGTCGAATTTTCACTGGTGTGATTTAATGTGTCAAACATAAGTTGCATTTTGAATTTGTTTATTTTCTTTATTTCTTTGGTTCAGATATCTGCATGGTACATGGGTATATAATTGAGTTCTTATTAGTTTGATTTTGACCTTTCGATTTTTGTTACATTTTGTATTAAAAGATTTATATTTCTTGGTTCGGACGACTGAATGTTACATATGTACTATAATTTTTTGGGAGACTAATGGTTTGAATTCAAAATCTTTTATTTTTAATACCTAACCTACAACTACTCCACAACATGTTCATGATATTACATGTAATAAACAAAAATTCTATATTCAAAAATAAGTTTCATCTTTATTTTAACACAACATAATTTATCATAAATTTGTTTTTTTAATTTTAATACAAAAATTAATACTTCTCATAATTCTATCATAAATATAATAATAAATCATAAATAACTATTTAATAAGTTAGGAAAAGACAAAAATAATAAAATCAAAATATAAAATGTTATAATATAATGCAAAATAAATCTCAAAACTTAAAATCGGAAAAATATATAATAAACTATTATTAAAATTTATATGATTATTTAATAGATATTAAGAATAAAAATATAAAAATATAGAATAATAATATAAGTTGTTAAAAATATAATCAATTTAAATAAATATTTAATAATGAATAATTACTTGACATGCTTAAAAATGATAAGTATAATAGAAATGTTAGAAAATAAATCTCAAAATACTTTTAAATTAGATAAAAATATAATACAGTGTGATTAACTTCGAAATAATTATTTTATAAATTTAAAATAAAAATATTACTATTTTTTCAAAGGTGTTCAAAAAAAGAGGTTTTGGTCACATAATTAATTGAGAACTTTTGTAAACAAAATAAAATATTATAATACAATAATTAATAAATCTTAAATTTTGAAATCATAAATATATAACTATATATATATATATATAATAAACTATTGTTTAAGTTTATAACTATTTAAATGATTTTAAAAATATTATACATTAACAATATAGTCATAAAAAATTATAAAATAAATTAATTAAATACAAAAAAGGTAAATATTAAATCATGAATAATTATTTAATATATTAAAGTACGAAAAACATACAAGAAATGTTATAAAATATAGTAAAATAAATCTCAAGATAATTATAAATTATATGTAAATATAATAAGGTGTGTTTAAGCATTTAATTCATAAGTCAAAAAATAATATTAAAATATTACAAATAAAAATATACCAAATGATAAGGAAAAAAGAAAGAGTATACAAAACAACAAGGTGTTAAGCCAAGACAATAATTTGGACTTTTGTAAACAAAATATAATAATTTATAATATAACACTAGATAAATCTCAAAACCTGAAATTAGAGAAATTATATAATATAATATTGTTTTAGTTTATATAGTTATTTAATCAATTTCAAAAAAATATATATTATAGAATAATAATCTAAGTCGTTGAAAACTATAACTTAAGTTAATTAAATACATAAAAATAATTAAATTAACTTCTAAATAATTATTTCATAAATCTCAAAAATATAATATAATATAATATAATTAAAAAAAACTAAAAAAATAAAAATGAGGTTCTGGGACACAGTTAATTGAAGGATTTTGTAGACAATATATAAAATATTATAATATAACACTAAATAAATCTTAAAACTTGAAATCATAAAAATAATATAATAAACTGTTGTTTAATTACATATAATAATTTATTAAGTTTGAAAAATAAAAACTTAAAATATTATAGAATAATAATAGAGTAATAATAGAGGTCCTTAAAATTATAAAGTAAGTTAACTAAATATATAAAAATAAGTTTTCTACTGGTGGCTTTAACTATAGCTTCAACTATAAATCTCAAAATACTTTTAAATTTGATAAAACTATGATAAAGTGTAATTTACTTCAAATTAATTATAAATTTCTTATATTTTAATTATGTTTTTTATAATATCTTTTAGTACTATATTATGTCATTTTATAATAAATATGATTTTTTATGTTTTGTATTTCAAACAATTCTTGTGAATTTTTTATATTTTCCCTAATTTTATAATATATTTATATTTATTTATATGTTTTGTATTTCTTGTGGTTGAGTTTTCAAATTTATTGAATAAGCATTTATACATAAAATACCATACATTGCATTTGAAAAATAGCGCGACTGGATCTTGTGAGAAAATAACACTTATTAAGTAGATAAAATTTCATTTATTATAGAAAGAAAACATAAGTGAAGAAAATACAACCTCACGTGAAAAGGACAAACAAAAACTAAACAACGGTAGTAATAAATATATTTAAAATTCATGATTTCCCCATCATCTTATAAGAAATGAATGGAGGAGTATGAGAGAAGAAGAAGAAGAAACACTCGATGTCAAAGTCACAAAATATTAGCTTTAAAGGTGGAAATTATAAATCGTGTATGTATTTTTTTTTAAACTTATTTTCCAATGCTAGTTTGAGTGACGTTTAGGAAATGGAAATATGCATGTTTCTATAGTAAAAAACTAGTTTAATACCCGTGTATTACACGTGGTTTATCAAAATATTAATATAAAAAATATTTGTGATAATTAAAAATTCTTATGTAAAATGAAAAATCCAAATGATGTATTCTCAACCCTTCCTTGTACATGTCTAATTTATTTATTTATAATTATAATTATTAAATTTTTATTTTAATATTTAGATTCAATTCGTTAATAATTTTATCTCAACACTTATAATAATTCAAAATAAGTCACATTTTAAACCCGTGCATAATCACTATTTATTAATTATTATTATTATATTATTTTGTTTTTTTAATGTTTATATTAAATTTATTAATAATATTACTTACATACTTTGAAAACCAAAATAGATGTCATACTCTCAATTCGTGTCGCATTGTACCGATATTCAATCAATATTTAATAATATTAATAATAATAATGATAATGATAATGATAATTAATATTATTATTATTATTATTATATAATTTTATATTTTTATGTTAGATTGAATTAATTACTAATATTTAGTTACATACTTAGATTATTTCAAATAAATCTTAATTTACCTATATATAATATTTAAAATTGCAAAATTGAAATTATATTAACTTTTATTATAAACACCACTTATTTAATAATTTCATAATAATTTTTTTAATTAAAATTATATCTTATGTAATTTGTGTTTTAATTAGAATAACTAACTTAGATATTTTCTACTATTTTTATATGACTTATTGTATTTTTATATTAGGAGAATAAAATAAAAATATTAAATTAGGCAAAATATAATAAAATAAAAATATTAAATTAGGTGAGATACAATAAAATAAAAATATTAAATTAAGTAAATATTTAGATACCATAAATTTTTATTTGCCAAATGAAGTATGCGAAGCAGACACACGCATATTATGCGGGATTTGGAAAAGAGTAGTATTCATTAAAAATACCAAAAGAATAATATTGAAAATGGTACATACAAATCATAATATTATTTGTTATTTTTTCACGATGAATAATTCTTGCATACAAATCAGAACTTTATTTCTTCTAATTACAATAAAAGACTTGTTTTCACAATTAAGAATTTTGCAAGTTTTTACCGTGAGTCACAAAATTAGTTGTGATATATCAAGAACATTATTTGTTCTAATCACATTAAGACTAGTTTTCAGAATAGAGAATTTTCAAGTTTTTTCTTTTTACCTTGAGCTACTAAATTAGTTGTAAAGTATATCAAAATATCCTAAATTTGACGGAAAACCCGTAGAAAATTGAGTTTGAAAAATTGTAAAAAATTACAACACCCGCGTGTTACATGTGAATATGTGATATGAAAAATAAATTTTATAAGACACTGATAATTCTATTGAAAAAACATCGTGCATCTAACTTGTAGTATATGTATTTTTTTATGTGTACAATACTAATTTATTCGTACAGATATATAATATGTGTAACAATGCGTTATACTGGAATTAGATAAAGAGATTTAGAATATATTTAATATTTATTTTTCTAGGCATAAAAATTTATTATTAGTATTAGTATTAGTATTATCTTATCTTTTTGTTTCATACTGTTTTTATTTTTTGTGTGGTGTAACAATAATTTTTCATATATATTTTTAATTTTATTTCAATTTATTATATTAGGATTAGATAAAAAGAATTATGTTTATATTTTTTATATTTATTTTCCTTTTGTAATAAATGTATATAACTCATATTCTTCTTAAATAATAGATTTTAGGATTATAATAAAATTATTTCAACTTTTATTGTAAATAAAAATTAATTCAACTTATATAAATTTTTTTTCTAATTAGATATAACTTATTTATATTTTTATATTAGAAAAATAAAAGTAAGATATTGAATTGAGCAAAATATGTTAAAGAAAATATTAAAGTAGGTAACATGTAATAAAAAAAATTATTGAATTAGGTAAATTATAATATTAGAAAAGTATTAAATAATGCAAAATATAATAAAAAAAATACTAAATTAGGTTAATCTTAGGCTCGGATGACACCGAAGCACTAAAAAATTTTCAAAGGCTAACGAAACGTGAGAAGCAGACACGTATGATAGGAGGGTTTTGCACTAATTATAGGGAATATAAGTTGTACCATATATTGAGAAAGTATAATGGATTTTTATTTATTTTTTTATTTTGAATGTTCTCTTAGTTTTTTGGGAAATGTTACGATTAGACACTCATTGTACAAGTTTGATCGCATGTACTCTTTGAAGATGACAATTGTTAGTTTTATTTTATTTTAATTTTATTTATTTAATTCTAATAATATAATAAAGTTTCTTATGCCATTAATATTGTAAATTTAATTTTAATTATTATGATTAATTAAATTTGAAATTATATTAATAAAACATAAAATAAATAATCATGTAATAAGTCAACTGCTTTTCATATTTCTTCACAACCCCAATAAATAAATTTTATATGTAAAACCTCCAAACAACTAATTTTTATAATTTTTTAACCCCCACCCACACCCACACACCCTCCTGCATTTTATTATTTTTATTTTGACCACAAATCCCAAAAGATTATGAACAGTTCTTGTAGGTTGAGCACCCCCTCTCAAGAAAATATAGAATAATATGACTTATTGGAATAGGTGTAGATGAACAATACCCCCAGAACTGTATAGGAGTTTTCTCCTCGTACGACTCGAGAAAAAATGATTTGATTCTAAAAATTTCTATCATCAAAGTATAAATATTTTAATATCAAGTGAAAATTCATATTATTTTGAATCAAATAATATTTTTACTTGACCAAAAAAAAAGTTCAACTAGCAAGAGATTTGTATTTCTTTATGTATTATATAACAAATACATAACAATAATTTTGTAATCAAGTAAGAATTATTATTATTATTATTTATATTACTAGCAATTCTATCGTGTAATTCACAAAATGTATATTTAAAAAAAAAATAGTAGTTCTAATACATAAAATAAATATGATTGAAATGATAAAAGATTTCAATACAAGGACAATCAATATAGACTATATTAAAACTAAAATTTTATGATAAACAAAAGGATACAAACCAGTTGAATTTAAAAAAATAAATTCATAATCCTATATCATTCAAATGAAATATATTAATACAATTTATATACACTTCTATAGTCCACTATATGACATATAATTTGAATGTCCATTTTATCTCACAAGTTTACTTGGTGACACTAAGATGTGGATTGGAAAGATAAAGAAAAACTATATTATATAATTAAATAAAAGTACCAACATATTTATTATTTATATAACTCAATAATATATCCACCTGGATCAATATTAAAGTAGTGTTTATCGAATTATATGTAATATATCAATGTAAATATTATTTACTAGTATTAAAAATCAGATTTAAAAATCAATGAAGAGTTATGATTATATTTTATAGGGTTATGCTTACCCGACTAATAAAAGATGGCAAATTAATTATACGTACTCAATATATTAATATGATTTACATAGTCTTATATCTGGTTAAGTGGAAAATTATTAAGTAAGCAAGTGTCAAAATAAATAATTAAATATACACTCAATATAATAATAAAAAACTCAAATAACGATATTACAATACATAACGATTTATTTCTATCCCACATAATATATATTGTGCGGGATAATATATATTTAATATTTTTCATTCAAATGATGAAGATATTTGGATTTTTAAAATATATATTTAAACTCACTCATAGGTGTATGACATTGAGTGTGTTGAAAATATTTGGATTTAAGAAATATGTATTTGTTATTAAACATAATTATCCTTTTATAAATATTACATTAGATTTATTTTGATTATTAAATCTATTAACTACACAATATTCTTATCAAATTAATATTTAAAGTAATTACAAATTAACTAATAAGAACAAAAAATTTATGAATATTGGTTAGAAATATTTTGATTACTAAAAATCATCGAATACATGATATACTATCAAATTAATACTAACAATATTTAAAAATACCGTAAATAACTAAATTAGCCAAATCTCACTAGTGGGCACCCCTCATGCCCCAATATGAACTTCTTATTTTTAAATGCGTGATTTCTTTTCGTTTGTCGAAATTTTTTGGTCAAAGAAGGCGACGACAGGTTGTCGGACACCCTTTTATGCCCAATTAAAAAATAATTATAGTTGGCAAAGTGGCGGCAGGTTGCCAGTTGGCGGAGGCGGCAGGCTAACCGACAATTATTGTTTAAAAAAGTTGGATTTATTTTTCCTATGGCCAGAAATTTTTCGGCCGGTGAGGTGGCAGCAGACTGCCGGACAGCAGCGATAGTGATGGTGTCAGACTGCCAAACGGCGGAGACGGCAGGCAGTCTGACAATTAAAAAAAATGGGTTTTTATCAGTAGGCTTGAAAAAAATTCATTCGGCGAGGTGACGACAAGCTATCGGGCAATTTTAATAAATTACGGTGGCCGGAAAAATTTTCGAACGGCGAGGTAGCTGCAGGCTGCCGAATAGCAGTGGCAGCGGCGGTGTCAAGTTGCCGGACGGCGGAGAAAGCAGGTCAATTTAAAAAATAAATAAATAATAAGAAGTTGAATTTTCTCGGTGGCCGAATAATTTTCCGGCTGACCGACGTTAGCGGCAAGGCGGACAGTGGTGGTGTATAATTATATAGTTGTTGTTGTTGTTATTATTATTATTACCATTATTCAAATTATATAAAACAAATTAATAAAAAAGCTATATATATATAATATTTAATTTTAATTAAATGAACAGGAGTATACTTAGAGGTTATATAATTCAAGTATTATATTAAATCAAAATCAATGTACAACTTTGTAGAGACCCTTTACACAATTGATTTAAAAAAAAATTGATGTCTACAAAAATTGATGGTTTAAATTGAATTTGACCAAAATCTAGGGCTTGTTTGAAAACACTTTTGGCATACAAGTCCATACATGAAATGAACTTTTTAATATGTGCAATTTAGAAAAGTGTTTGTGAAGAATGTGAAGTGTTTGATAAAAGCAATTTTAAAAGTCCATTCAACGGAAATGCAGGAAATGAAACTCAAAAGCCATATATTAACACTTCTTTAAAATTGACTTTTGAAAAAGTTATGACGATCAGGCCAGTAAAGATGTGACTTGACGTAAAACATCATAGCATCTTTCTATTGTTGTTGTCAGTTTAATATTGAAGTCATTAATACGATTCTTTTTCGTCTAAATCATTTGTCCATATTCATAAAATTGAAGATGAGTATGCTTTTCTTTAGATGAAGATAGAATAATACCATTTTTTAACTAGATATTGATAATAGATGGGGACTATATAAATTCTTAACTCATATAATGTTATGGGATGTGAGCAAATATAATAATTGTCAAATAATCGATGAATGGTGTGTGTGTGTGTNGAAAATGCTTTAGTTTCATGGAAAACCAAGAAACAAAATACTGTTTCTAGGTCATCACCACGACCCATCTTGAAGAGGGTGTGTGTCCTACGTGTTTATTTAGGAAGTTTTGGGATGACGTGTAATTTTTTGGTAGTTAGAATATCACGACAGACATAAATTTTCGGAGAAGGGGAACAGGAAATTGAACACGTTGTTGTTTGCCATACACACAAGTATCACAGAAGGGCATACAATAACTTTATTCTTACAAAAACAACCATGTTTATGCAAAATTTATAGCCCCTTTACTACTCGAATTTTGGAGGTTTGGAGATTTACTAGATATAAGAATCCTCATATCTACATAATTTATTATTATTTTTTATTATATTTTGCCTAACTTAATCTTTTCGTTTATGTATATTTGCCTTAATTTATATTTTTATTTGATTATATTTTATCTAATTCAATTTTTTTTTTTATTCTTCTAATGTGAAAATAAAAAGTCATATATGATTGGAAAAAAATCCTACTTATCATAGTTAAAAGATAAATTACTTATAAGATAATGTTAATTATAAAAAAACTTAATTATTTATTAATAATCTAAATACTGTATTTAGAATAAAAGTTAAAAAAAATTTATTCTTAGGAATTAAAATATATAATATAACTAGATTACGAGTTACTTGCAATAATCTAAGTATGTAACTTATATTATTAACGAATTCATTTTAAATATAAAAATATAAATTTATATAATAATAATTAATAAATATTAATTAGACACTAGTACAATACGACACGGGTTGAGAATATTAAATCTTTTGAATTTCTCTAAGTATGTAACTAAGAATTAATATAGAATTTAATTTAGATATTAAAATATAAAAATATTTAATAATAATTAATTATATAAATTAGACATGGGCTGAGCGTGTAACAAGTTTTGAATTTATTTAAGTATGTAAATATGAATTATTAACAAACTTAATCAAAACACTAAAATAAAAAATTACTTGACAACAAAGAATAATAGTTAATAAATAGTAACTAGCCATCTGTACAAGATATGAGATGAGAATACGATATCTTTTTTTTCTTCTTATTTTAAGATTTAAAAACTCTATAATAATCAGAAATACTTTTTATATTTATCTTTTGTTAAATTCCGTGTAACACACGTGATGTGGCCTGAATAGCAAGACCTGGATAGAGGTAGATCTAAGTTAAGATTACTAAGGAAAAGACAGGAGGCTTGACCAGACCAACCCTTGGGAAGGCCTGACTTGGTCTTCTCGGAAAAAAGGTCAGAGATATCGAAAAAGAGATCATCACATCTCAGGAATTGTCCTGACCTAGTATGGATTCTCTACGAAATAATCCTAAGAGAACAGGATCAAGGCAGGTTTGATACCCTGACCCATGAGATAACCTGGAGAGAGCAAGATCAAGACAGGTTTGGTATCCTGACCTCCTAAAAGGGAACATGTGGGACCACTTGTCAGAATTAGTTGCGCAACGGCCCTTGATTCGCGGTCAGTGTTTTCGAGATCCCGGATGAGGTCCCCACTGAAATAAACTATAAATACCCCAGCCTCAAAGCTGAGGGAGGTATGTCATTCTTGTGCATTCTTTTCCTTGCGCACTGAAACACTCCATAACGCTTATCTGACTTAAGTATCGGAGAGGTTTCCACCGGAAAACTTCCAGTGGTCCTTTTCTGACGTGTTTTTGGATGCAGGTCAGGCTTACACAAGGCAAAAGTTCGGTTTCAGGTGTAGTCAAGTTTTCTTGGTGAAACAACACGGTTGTTAAAATAGTATATATATATATATATATAGTATATATATATATATATATATATATATATATATATATATATATATATATATATATATATATATCAGTCCATTATATTATTTGCTTTGACCCTAACTTATTTGTTGGCTAACTGTTGTTTCGATTGACATGTGTCATGATTTAAGAAAAAAAAACCTTCCATGATATAGAGCCCCCCATGATTCGAATATGGGGAGTTTATATAATATAAATTGGTTACGAAAATATATAATTTAAATTAATTATAGTATAATCTTAACGTTCACTTAAAATATACTAACAAATGTAATATAAACATGTAAATAATTTTTATTTGGCAAGAAATACCCCACGTTGTGCACAATACAACACATATAGTGGACAACTAGTAAGTACGATAAGTTTAAATTTTAATATTTTTTTACATATTTGCTGGTAAGATATTAATATTGTAATTTAATATCACCAATAATTAGTGTTTTACTTTATTTTATATTGGTTCTAGTTACTAGTATGTTAAGACACACGTTGAAAATATAATATTCATGTTCTTTTTTAACTATCCATGCTTCTATATTTTTTATTTTTTAATTATTACATTGTTTTAAAAACTATCAATTCTCATATAATTTATGAGCTAGCTTTATATCAAATATCGAGAGTTAAATAGTCATAAATTGGAGAAAACTTTTTTGTGCGATGAGAAATATATCGTATGTATCAATAATATGTATTTATTAAGTTGGCAATTATTATCTCAAGAAACTGTGTAACACAGGGGCCTAAAACTCGAGAGAGAGAGAGAGAGAGAGAGAGAGAGTTAGTTGGGTTGCAAGAGAACACAACTTCATATGAGAATTCGATTTTATATGCGAACTAGTGATTTTATTATATATCATCAGAGTTTTTATCATATAATCTTAGTACCTTTAATCAAATAAATAAAAAATAAAAAAAATAAAATTTGGTCCCCCCAATTAATTAAATTTAAGACCCAAAATTGGATTTAGGTTTTCATTTGAATACACACACACAAACACGTGTGAGCACGAACACATTGCATGCTGTATTATATATGTTTATAGTGGCGTAACAAAAAATTGTGACGAGGTGGTGCAAGAAAAAAAAAGTACAACACAAAAACTTCATATATTAATATCGCATGTTTTTACAATAACACTTTAAGAGATTTTATATTTGAAAATATTCAATGATATCATCGTTTTTAACTGTATCAAGCACATATCATCACCCAAATGATTGCAAAGTGGAGTTTTGGATATTCATTGCTGGAAAGAATTTTTCTACTATCGCGGTTGCAATGAGCAATAATAATGTCAACTTTAAAAGTAAATATACTTACGGATATAGTCGATTTTTTCGATTGAACTGTCCTTATCGTAAGTTCACCATTCCCCGCAACATTTGAAAACCGATCACCACTTCGCATGTCAAGAATAAAGTTATCATGTTAATGCTCGAGATGCATTAAATCCATTTGAGAGGAATCACTTCGATAAAATTGAGCAAATCGAATTATTTTCTATCATCACAAGCCGAGAAGGAATCTAATGGACCTAAACAAGCCCTGCACAACAACAACTCACTACTCACCTCATTGAGACGATTGTTCAACGCTTAGAGTTGGAAGTCTATCACTTCGTAAAACATTTCAACACGATAATAGTGAAGATATGTCTTTCCTTCACCACTACACTGTGATCTCCCATGAGATACAAACCCATATTCCTTGCGTGGGATGACTATATCATGTTCAACACAAAATATCGAGATATCATCTAACAATGAACCTCAACCGTTATCTCTCATAATTTGTAACTATTGCTTGCTTGATCTTGCAAGCATCATGACATTTACGATGTCTTGATCTTTTCTCTGCAAAGCTTGAGATAAATCATACGTGACTCCCAAGATATTCTCTATTAGGTGTAACTGAAATATGAACTCACACCTTTCCATGAATCCCAATAGATTATTTGCTTCCCCCATTTGCTTATTATCTTCCACTTCATCTCCAACAGTTAAATGGACATCAATAACCGATGAATACATACACATCAAACTCAACAACATTTTATAATGAGAGCCCCAACATGTACTTCCATCTCCTCTCAATGTCGTTTCATGATTCATACCTCGTCCAATCAAAATATTACCATTGCAAATTGCTTGAACAATCTTTTCAAATTATTTCTCACAAAGTATATCTCCACACTTACATGATGATCCAAAAATATTTTTATATTATGAAACCACATAAAAAAAAATTAAAATACTTGAGTGATTTCCTACAACGGATGAAAGTGTTAGTAGTAATTAATTGGTAAAATAATGAACATAGTAAGCAGGCTTGTTCTTCATTATAATTAAAAATTTTAATTTTTTCATCGCATATTACCAGACCCATCGTATCCTTTCCCCCACAAACTTGGTATAGATAACCTATGTTGACACAATAAAGAATCAATAAAAGCCTTAAGTGATATAAGTATTATCAGTAACATGTGTAATGTTTATTAAACGTTCAATAATATATGCCATTTCACCCACAAACTTTAAAACAACAGTCATTTGTTCTTTTCAAGATATATCATGGGTCTCGCCAACCAATATAGTGAATATTTCATCCACGAGATCTCGAATAATAAAATTAGTAGTCAAATTCGCAATGAAGCTAATAATATCTTGTTGAATAATAGGCGATGTCATTTTCACACTTTTAGGTGCATTTTCCACAACAACTATATTAACATCCTCGTTATGATCAACAAAGGATCTTAAGAGTTCAAGAAAGTTGCCGTGATTAACCGAGTCCATAGACTCATCATGACCATGAAACAGTAGTCCTTCACACCAAAGAAATTTGATGCAATCGATTGATGTTGTGATAGTAAATGATATGAGTAATAAACAAGTATCAATATGCAAATTTTGATTCAATAAATCATAAGCCTCCATCATACGCTTGTTGTAAATACTACTCCGATTTCCAACATGCTCATCAAATTTCGCTTTCTTTTTCCATTTTCATCTAATGACAAAAGAATCAACACAACTTTGGCCACCATGATAAGCTCTAAACAAATAACATAAATACAGAAGGCCGCATCTATTGCAATGCTATACTCTAACCAAGTAGGATGATCTTTTGAAGCATATAACCCAAAATCTGCATTCCTCGATGGCACAAAAAGACTAAGAAAATTCATAATTTTAGGCTGAAAAGGGCCTTTTAGCAAATAGTAACGTTGAACAATCTCTCTCATTCGTACTATATTCAAAAATACCTTTCCTAAACCCATGATCACTAGGATACTCAATCGAATCCGAGCCAACAATAAGAGGGTGATATATCTCATCACGTTAAAATCGATTCACCCTGAAATATCTTAGCACGTTGAAATTGACAAACAAATTGCACGTTGAAATCGCGAATCTAAAATAATTTAACTTGATAATTAATAGAAAAAAAAAACCAAAAATAATATAATCTCTCAATCTATTTCTTCTTTTGTGTTTTTCTTTCTTTTTTTTGATAAATTTATAATTTAAATTATTAAAAATCATACTCTCAAACCCTTAAAAAACATGAGCTAAAATACAACTCAATTATGCCATGAATCAAATAACTAACAATGAGGACTAATCATTAACCATCTCATGTTTGATATTCCCAATGGCGTAGCATCACCTATATATCAACAAGAACTAGAAACAATAACAAATTTAATTTCCCTAAAAAATATAAAATAATCATGAAATATTCCAAAACCACGACCCTTTAATAGCAAAAAGTAAAAAAAAACAAAAAAAAACCCAAAAGTTTCTTTCTTTCTTTCTTTTCTTGATAAAATTACAATTCAATTTATTAAAAATCATACTCTCAAATCCTTAAATAGCATGAGCTAAAATACAACTCAATTATGCCATAAATCAAAACAACTAGCAACGAGGACTAATCATTAATCATCTCAGGTTTGATATTCTCAGTGGCGCAACATCACTTACTCAGCAACAAGAACTATAAACAATAACAAATTTAATTTCCCTAAAATAAAAAATAGAATTTTAATCATGAAATATTCCAAAACCACGAACCTTTAACAAATCGTATGTACTAACAAAAATCAAAACAATCAAATAAACCAATTAGAAATAAATTTTGAATTCAAAAATAAGAAGGGAACAAAGGGTAGGAAAATATAAAATAAATAAATCAAGAATTAGGACCGAATTAGAAGATAAAATACTCTGAATGTGAAATATGTGCATATAAACATATAATCATATAACTGTAAATGGAAGAAATTTATAGAAAAATAGATAATGAAAATCATCTTCTTTTGCCGCCGCAATGAAATATGGGAGAGGATAGTTTAAGGTTTGGAAAAAGAAAAAAATAGGTAAGTTAAAAAGAAAATGCAAGGGGGTGCGATCGCACCTGGGACAGATTGGCTATGCCACAAATGTTTATATATTATGCTTTCTATATTTTTAATTCAAGACAAAGACAAGTTTACCGGTGCATATAATATTGAGAATGCTACATCTTTTACAATATTGACAATCACTACTAAAATCAATTATAGTACAAACTACAAAGTGAATTAAATAAGTGTTTTCACAAATTTCATCAGATCCAGCAAAATATGAGATTCTCAACACACACACACACACACACACACACACACACACACACACCACACACACACACACACACACACACACACACACACACACACACACACACACACATATATATATATATATATATATATATATATATATATATATATATATATATAACTACGTTTGTCTTATAAATTTGGTGGACATATATAAAGGTCGCACGGCCTCCAAGCGATCGAGTGACACAACCACACTCTAAATTGCAAGAAAATGAGTACACAACAGTGACTAAATAATTTATTAAATTGAGCTTGCAATAAAACAAAATTGACTACAATGTGATAACAATGGTAAAACCCACATGATATTAAACATTTAAGTTATATAATTCTTTTTAAATAAACACACACACACACACATATATTCCTAAACAATTTTTTTAATGCAAAACTCGTTAATAAACGACTCTCCAGAAATATTTGACAAAAGGAAGTAGGGAGGGGAAAACTAAGTTATATAAATAATTATATTTGACTTTGCACGAAATGTATATGAGTGGGCATGTGTATATTCGGCACAACGAACCCAAGAGAGGCCACTAAGTGCGAGAGTCTTTAAATATTGTTAAATATCAAGCAGAATTGAGGCGCAATCCGTCAAGCAATCCATCGAGCAACCTCCTTCCTCGAGTGTAACAAAAATGGCTATGGAGGAATAACCAATGACATCAAAGTGTTTTAGGTGAAAAAGAGTATGAATACCCTATAGAGTAGAGTGCTAGAAGTTCCACTAATTCGGGACTAATGAATTGGGAAAAAAACATGCTCATTTCTTTGTAAAAAGATCCATCAACCCATTTGATGTAGACTCTGACACCGATGAAAATAACATTTTCGAAAAAAATTCGAAGGTTATTCGATGGAGGGACAAGCTTAGAGAGGCCCTGAGTAAGCGAGTCTAATGGGCATTCTAGAAAAAAGTGTGCTACTCTAAAATCAAGCAAGGAGACTATAACAACTGCAATTGTGAAAATTGAGTCAAATTTAATTGATTCATAGAACCATAAATTAGTAAAGAGACATTGGACATAATATACATAGCAGTGAAATTGGTTAAACTTTGTCATTAATCGTTTGATATTAATGATCCATATAAATTATTTGAAGGAAAAGTACATCAACGGGGACAAACTTATTTCACCTCCCCTCAAGGGATAGAGAATCACCCCATAAGAGATTGCAAACTATGGAAATCACGTCACTTGCCATCTATAATAGGATAATAAGGTGCAACACTGAGAAAGGAGATAAAAATCGGAAATTACTAAAATTTAAGATAATTAAACTCTCTCTCTCTTACACCAAGAGAATTGACTTTTTAATCTAATGAAAATAATAAGATACGATTCTCAAGATTGTGGACGTTGATTTCTTGAATAATTACAGTAAATTCAGTCATTAAATGGTAGTAAGTAATTTATTTGATTGTCAATGGGTAAGATGATTCGGCTTTCTGATTGTTTTATAATATAATTATTTTGTATGATTTCGTTTATTACATAATAATATAATCAAATGCGAAAACAAATTCTTGAAGGGAATGTGACTGCCCCATTTGTTATTTGTTTCAAATTTGTTTAAAACATATTTTCTTGTTAAATATTTTTTTTTTATGACTTTTTACTCAATATTTTCCGATTATAGAAATGAGATTGGCTTTGATGAGATATTGACCGGATACAAGCAAGCGGTGAAGAATGAAAAAACGTTACGTAGCTTAGTGGGACCCATATAATTATTTTTATGATATTTTTAGTACCTACACTTACTTATATATAAATAATACTCCACAAAAGCATAAATAATATTTTACACAATCTCTATTTTATTATAGATACACGACACAATTATAATACTACAAATTAAATATCACAAGATTCAATCTGTTTTTTAAATCGAGGGTTCCACCCCACAACTACGTGACAATTAAGCATAAAAGTGTTTAAAAAAAAAAAAGAAAAAAGAAAAACAATAAAAATTTCAAACAAAAAAGACAATGCGGGACCCACACACTTCTCGGAAGTTCCGTGACCGTGACTCCAGTTTAATTTCTCCCTCTCGTCGTTCTCCGCCGTGGGATCTCTCAAAATCAACGGACCCGATCCGTCCAAGCTCTCCACAAACCCCACCAAACCTGTCTGCGTCCGGCTGCCAGATAGGACTATTTAAATTCCAACCCCTCCACGTGGCCAACCCATCGACGGCTAGAATTTCTCGCATCCATCCGCCAACTCTATCTCAACCGTCCAAGGTGGGGCCACATCCATTGAAATAACTAAAATGGTCGTTTAGACTGGGTTGGATGAATATATAGCATTTCATTAAATGACTACTTTTTGTTTGAGAAGTCGTTAAATGACTACTTAATTATGAACAATGAGTAAATTCGATGACTCACTTTTTTTTCTTCCTGATTTAATAATAGTATATGATACAAGATTGATTAAGTAATTTTATATTCTGTCTATTTAAGAATTGCATTTAATCAATACGGACCGTAATTATTGCGCCTCTAATTAAAAAATGAAATAGTTTAATTCAATTATTTATCGGGTGGGGGGTTTGGGGTGGAACAATAATAAATTAAGTAACAAAACAAAAAAAAGTTATTTAGAAACCGAAAAATAGTGGAAATTTGACCGGGGCTTTAGCGATATTTTATGCGGTCACCTAGATTCCTTGTGATTGTCATGTTGCTTTTACCAATGTCACCGTTGCAACCGGCTAAATCCGGTCATCCCACACCCCATCTTTACAGCTCTGTTTGTTTGGCGGAGTGTAAAATTGATAAAAAGCTCCCCACAGATATTTCCTCGATTACTAAAAAATAAAAAATCTTCTATACCTTCTTAATTAAAAAAAAAAAAATTAACTTTGAACTTTCAAACATTAGTAGTTGAAAGATTTCTTTCATATATTACATAGTCCAATGTATATTTTATAGACACTGAATTTATCAAGTTTGTTATGTAATATTTTTATTATATAATTATCCACAAGCATAAATACTATCAAGATATATACAAAAATTATTGATATGAAATGAAATTTAATTAAAAAGTGACCGATAGCAACATCTTAAAAAATAGCTCAATAAAATTGCTAGGTTTTTGGCCACTTCTATTTTACCCACCACTACTTTTTTTTTATTTTAAAAAAGTTGTTTTAGTGTGTGTCCACCTACACCAAATGGTCCACCTATGATTCATTTTATTTTACCTTTTACAGTAGAATATTGTTACTATAAAGTAACTCCTCAAAAATTACACACTAGTGATAATTACCACTAAAAGACTATATATTATAGAACAGTAGAGCCGTAAGGAGAATGCCTTCTTTAATTTTAATTTTAATTTTAATAAAATGACACAAACAAGGAAGCTTAAGGAGGAAGGGAAAACCGACACGTAGCCGGTGAACAAGGTTCATCTACGGTCCAAAACACCGCCATGCTGGCATTTGGAGAATCAACGGCTGAGATTAATTTGCGTGACAAAAGCGATTGCATTTTGAGATTTCCACGATGGCCTTTTTTATTATTTTATTTATTTTTATTGTAGATGTGTGAAATAGAGCCACCCAACAGATATGAATAAGATGATGAGATTGAGTAGCAAGGAAAAACAAAAGGGTTCATTTATAGGGGCTCACATAGAGAGATAGAGAGAGGAAGTTAGAGAGAGAAACAAAGAAAAAATAGCAAGTGGAGAAGCTGAAAGAGAGAAGAAAAGCAAGAGATAGAGAGAGAGAGAGAGGGTTTGTGAAAAGATCTCAAAAAAAGATTGTTTTTCTTTAATCCGCTGAATCTGATTTTTTCCCGGCGATTATCTTTATATTTTTCCGGCGAATTGACCCCTGATGAGATATCTGATTGGATTTCTTCATCTGGGTCAAGCTCAAACTGTGATTTTGTATTAGTCAGTAAATGGATAGAAACAGAGAAGCTAGAAGAGCTAGTATTGTGGGCTCTAATGGCTTCAATCGAAGACGACACAGAACAAACAGTCTCAGAGACTCTCCAGGTTGATGAGGATTTTCAATTTTACAGATCTGATTTTAATATAATTTTTTTAAAAATAATTTTTCAGTCATTTGTTCTGATTTTTTTTTAATTATTTCATTGTGCAGATGAAGATGGGGGACTGGAGTTACAGGAATCTGTAAGGTTAAGGGAGAGAGTGAAGAAAGATCGAGATCGAGAGAGGGAGAGAGACAGAGACAGGGAGAGAGATAGAGAGAGAGAAAGAGATAGGGAGAGAGATTTAAGAGAGAGGTCCAGCCGGAGTAAGAGGAGACGAGCTGAGAGATTGACGAGCGGCGGCGATGAGACTTCAGAAGAGAGCGTCAACGATGAGGAAGACGACGAAGACGAAGAAGTCGCAGGAAGCAGCGCCGCCGCCGGCGTAAGATTCTCGTCGCCGGCGATGGGTTCCATTTCTAACCACCATCACCAGAACCACCACGTCCACGGCGGCAACAACCACCACCACCACAGCCATAGCAGTAGCTTTAGTCCACAACAGCCGCAGCATAATAGTAATAGCACTAGCAACACTGTAATTAGCAATAATAATCACCATCTGCAACATAGAAAAACCTTTCCTCCGAGTTCATCTTCTTCCTCAGCCAAGGTTGTAAGAGCGCCGCCGCCTGTTTGGAAACCCGGCGACGAAATGATCAGCGCCCCCGTTCCTAGAAAAGCTCGCTCCGGTAAAGAAATTAGAATCTATCTCTAGATTCCTTTACTCTTTTTTAAATATAACAATATTATCATTTTTTTTTCTCTGAAGCTTCTACGAAGAGGTCTCACGATTGGATTTCAAGCAGCAGCAATAACAACAGCGGCGGTGGAGATCAAAATCCAGCCCAACCGTCAAGTTCTCCGGCGAGACAGAGCCACGCGCCGACACCCACTGCTCCACCGTTGTCGGCAGCCCCAACATCTCCGACGTCTTCCAATGCCTCCATTAGAAAGAAGCTTGTTTGTGTTCTGAAACACTTCAATCTTCTTAAAAAAATTCGTTCTTTAATTTTTTTTAACTTTTAAATCTTATTTATTTATTTTGCAGAAACACTGTGTGAATAACAACAATTCTGGGCAGAAACTGAAGCCGCCGAAAGCCTCGTCATCATCGGCAAAGCCGAGCACTTCAAATCCGGAGGAGCTCGAGATTGAGATCGCGGAGGTTTTATACGGCTTGATGACTCAGTCACAAGCCCCTCCTCCGTTGAAGAAAGAGGAATCAAAAGAAGTTAACAGATTCAACATCGATTCGAAATCGCTCAGTTCGTCTCCGATCTCGAATTCCATTACGAATATTAACCCCATTTTGGGACCCAATTCCAGCCCTCTTTCAGCCGTCGGTAAGTATTGAGAAGGAGAAAATGGAGTGAAAACAAAATCATGAGTTTCAATTTATTTATTTATTTATTATTGAATTTGCAGCTCCGAAGAGAAAGAGACCGAGACAGGTACCGGAGAGCTCGAGCTTAGGTGCTCGGAGCAGCCCAATCTCGGCGAAGCCCGAGACAGATCAGACACCTAAGAGTGATTTTTCAGCTCCTAATTTGGAAAAAACCTCGGGATCTGCGGCAGCTGAGAATGGGTCTGAGATGGGGGGCAATTCGGTCATTTCACAAGTGCAGCCGGCCGAACTGCCTGTGCCGACAGCTCCTGAATCATTGATGAAGCCGGATTCAGAGTTACTAAAGCCTGCGGCTGCAGGATTGAGGGGAAACAGAGATTTGGTTGCTAAAGAAGATGTGAGCTCATCCAAGGAGCAAGAATCACCTGCGGTGAGAGACCATGATAGCAACAATAGGGATTCACCTTCGATAGCTACAGCTTCGTCGACCGCTACAATGATTAAAGCGTGAGTACACCAATATCTTGATTTAAAGATTTGATTTAAAAATGAGTAAATATATATATAATCTAATCTCGGTGTATTGTTTATTGTTTGGAATTTTAGGAACTTGGTTGTGTCTGAGATTGATCAGAAAGAAGAGAAGTTTGAGATAGATCTGATGGTGAGTGAGCATATAATATAACATTTATTTTTGTTGAAATGTTTTTTT